>PVJO010010840.1:0-62284 GCA_004026905.1 Hystrix cristata | reverse complement strand
CTTTATTATGTCAGACAGGGAACCCCTTTTTTGCTGTCAGACTACCTCCCTGACCTGCTGTGCTCAGGGGGTTCATGTGTGTCTTTACCACATGAAAAGGTCATGTGTTTCCAGCTCATGACACTCACAGGGGAAGACAGGAGGATGCAGGGAAGGTGTGCGATGGGCCTGGCGGGTGGCCTTGCAGTATTGACTAATTAGGGGTTTTGTTTTATTTTGTTTTCTGGCTCAGTTAATTTGTTTTATGACATGTATTTTAATGTTCAAGGTTTCTTTTCCAGTAAAAAGTAATTACACATAATGTTTATTTGTGTTTATCAGAGCTTGCAAATTATATCACGAGTCTTTGGTGGAATGTGGATTTTATGGTGTTATTTTCCTAAGTAGAATGTTATTTTGAAATAAAGATTTTAGAGAGATGATTTCATGAATATTTTTTGTGTTTTACAGATTGAAGAGGAAAAGAAAAGAACTTCCCGAACAGACTATTGGCTGCAGCCTGTGAGTATTCAGTTGGTGCTTCTGAAGTAGTACTGTGTTCACATTTAGTGAATGATTTATATAGCATCTGGTCTAAATAACTTAATTTCTCAAATATATGTAAGTTATAGAGTTAGTTATAATTTATGATGACTTTCTTCTCTATTTTTTTCTGTCTTTTTGTTTTGTTTTGTTTTTTGTTTTTTGAGACAGGGTCTGGCTATGTAGTCCAGGTTGGCCTTGAACTCACACCCTCAGCTTCCTGAATGCTGGGATTACAAGCGTGTGCCACCATGCCCAGATCTGACTTTCTTCTCTATTGGGCCTTTAGTGTTGGAGGGTTACTTCATTGTTACGGGGCAGTAATGTAGCTTGAGTTCAGGGCTAAATTTGTTTATGGACATCTTGAATTTGAGCCTGAAATTACAGTTGACTTTTGCTATAAGACAAAAGATTGCATCTTCAGAGATGAAATTAAAAGTAGAATCGTTTGTTTTCAATTTATAGCATAGTAGAATACCCATTTAGGGACTTTGTAGAAAAAAAGCAGGTCTTAACTTACAAACTCAAGGAAGGTTTATGTTTAATTGCTTATTGATTATTGCTTATTTTAAAATAATTTAAGGTAATTTTTAAACATTTACTATATTTTCTTAATTTATTGTTTACTGATGATCTACTTTGGACTTACTGAGAGGTAAAGTTTGCCTAAAACTTTCAGAGTCTCTTAGTTTTTCTTCAGGTGCTAATTTGATGGTTCATAGAGGGGTGAAAAGTAAAGTATTATTTAGATAATTTCTGATTTGGGAAATTAATGACTTTGAAAAATCGTGAAGTCCAAAGTTCTAATCCAATTCTTCATAGTCCTTCTCCCTCCAGTGTGAAAATACTCTAGTTTCTGTTTATCTTTTTCACAGTGGGAAACACTGTGATCAAGTGAAGGATCATGAAGTAAGTTATCTAAGGTGAAAATACTTGCTCTGTCAAATGCAAAATGAACATTTCGTGTGAATTATTTTAGTTAATTCTCATAACCACTCTCTCACACCATTACAGTTATTGCTCCCACTTTACAGGTTTGGAAACTGAAGTATGAAGTAATTTTTCCAAGGTCATCTATTAAGTAAGGAGTCAGGATTTCCCAGGCAATCTAATTTCATAGGTTTGCTCTCCTTGACTGTTTACGTAGTTCTGCCTACTGATTCCTTGAACTGTGAGTAAAAGTTTAGGTTATTGTAAACTCAGGAATATCTCATGGGGTAGAAAAATCTAATTTTCTTACTTAAAAGATTAGTAAAGGAAGGACCAGTAGGGAAGAAGCAATCTATGTATTATTCAGATTTGTTTTCCCTTTTAGAGCAGCTGGCATTTGAACATTAATAGTTTCATATATTGTTTATGAAAACATAATCAAGAACTTTGCTTAAAGCAGTAGTTGTTAACCAGAGAATAATTCAAAACTTAAGAGAGTTGTTTTCAAAATAAATGTGTTATATACTGCTGCCATCCAGTCTCCTGGGGTGACATGTAGCTTTTTACCCCCTCCCAAGTGATTCTGCCTTGGCGAAGAATCGTTAGTTTAAAGAAAAAAGAAAACTAATAAAGAGAGGGGAAAAATGGCACAACATTTCAAGTTTTAGCCCTTAAATTTTCTTTGTGTTCACAATACTTGCAATTAAAATTTATTTTCTGTTGAGTAATTTTCTTTTATTGCAAGTGCCTGTTTTTTATAGTCCTTCACAGAGTGTTAGGTTCAAAGGCTTGCTCTGCCGACAGAACACTAATGACTCAGTGTGTCTCCTGCTTCGAAATGGGTAACGAATTTATTAAAATAACCAGCAGTCCACAGAGACAGACTTTCTTAAACTCAGAAAAAAAATACTTTGAACAGATCTGTGACAGGTAAGGGTCAGCAAGACCAGGGATACGGTGAATTGTCTTCACATGACTGGAGTGTGACCCTGTGAGAGTCTTTGAGAAATGTAACCTAGGAACAGTATGGTTGAATCAGGGATGTCTTGGTATTAATTGGCCTTAGTTAGAAAGTCTTCACAGAGTAGAACCATAAGAATAAGACCGTTGATGTTTTCCCTTAAACATGTCTTTCTACTGTTAAGTAGCCTTCCCCTGAAGTGAATATAGCAATGTCAGGCAGTTTAATTTTCATTATTAGCTTTAGACAACTAATCCAAATCACAAAACAACAATAAAGCAGCAAATTTAGGATTCATTAATATGACATAAGCCTAAATTTCTCTCTCATTTGAGATGAGATTCTCAGAATAATAGTTGTAGCTAAAGCTGATCTGTAGGGATCCCATTCATTTGAAGAATTGAAGCAACCTAGTAAGAAAAGAACACTGTGAAAAGTATCATGCATAAGCTCAAAGCTTCAGTTGTTTGCAATCCTCAGTAAAACTTTTTTTTTTGGTGCTGAGGATTGAACTCAGGGCCTTGTGCCTGTAAGGCAAGCACTCTAACCACTGAGCTAAATCCCCAGCCCCTCAGTAAAACTCTTGGGATCTGTCTTTATCATCAGCAAACACCAGAAATATAATATCCTTTGTACTTTTTACTCTCTTGAATGGACAAGGAAAAAGAAGCTATCTATGAAAGACATGAACTAAAGGAGCTGAGATTCACAGATGAAAGTCCTAAATCCCAACCAGACATGGCAGCACATGCCTGTAATCCCAGGACTGTGGGAGGCTGAGACAGGAGGATTGCAAATTTGAGCCCCACCTAGGCATCTTAGTGATTTAATAAGATTGTCTCAAAATAAAAAATAAGAAAGTCTGGGGAATGTAGCTCAGTGTGAAGTCCCTAGGATCAGTCTCCAGTACCACCAAAAAAAAGGAAATAAAAGTCCCAAATTTAATTTCACTGTAGAAATCAGCCTTTTTATGTCCCCTTTTCCCCTTGGTAACTATGTTAAGCACAAAAAAAAAAAAAAAAAAAAAAAAAAAAAAAAAAAAAAAAGATTACTAACAAAATGTTTTGCCACCATCAGAAGAGTTTAGAACTCCTAACTTTCTTATTTAGCAAACCAGTTACATTTTACTGTGGTTTTTGGTAAATATGGTTTAAAAGGAAGAAGTAAAACGTAAAAGATAAATTTATGTCTTTTCCTTCATTTTTATTTTTATTTTTCTTGTTGTTGTCGTTACTTTCTAGGAAATCGTTGTGAAAATTATAACCAAAAAACTTGGAGAGAAATACCATAAGAAAAAGGGTGTCGTTAAGGTAAGGATGTGAAGTTATATACTGAATTTCTGAAAAAGGCTGGTGGGTAACCAAGTGAAGCTATTTTGAAATTCCTTCAAACATTAAATCCTTGTAGCACAAGTACTGTGTCTAAGGATCTGATTATTCCATAAAATGAAATCTGAATACATATTTGTTAGAGAGATGCTTCTTTTCCAACTGTAGTTTACACTTCCTTGATTTGTTTTCTTGCTGGACTAATAGTCTATATGAAATCTCATAGGTACCACTAAAAGACTCAGCATGCATGTCTTGCTAATTCATCAGTGAAACATGGTCTGTTTAATGATGAGCAATATTCCCCCACTGCTCACACAAGGACTTTCTTATGTAATGTTGTGGAAAGTATCCTTGGGCTGCTCTAGATGTTGAAATTCTAGTTCTTGCTGCTTTTTGCCCTTTCTGAATATAATTTCATTCTAAAACCCTTGTGCATACAGACACTCCCCTTCTTCTCTGGGCAAAATCACCCCTCCTAGATGGCTTAAAGTTCTTAAATTCTTACTCTAAGATTACCATGTTCATATTCTTTCCAGATGAAAACTTTAACCTTTGAATTGAGTTCTTTATTGAGAACTGTGAGAGTTAACTCTTATCTTCTAATTGGAATTTCATTTGCTTTTATTTATTTTGTCCTTTTAACTTAGTATCACATATTTCTTCTATTATAAAAGTGTTCATTTTATACAACAGGAAGTAATTGACAAATACACAGCAGTTGTAAAGATGATTGATTCTGGGGACAAGCTGAAACTTGACCAGACTCATTTAGAAACAGTAATTCCAGCACCAGGTAAATCTGTTTGCAGACCATTTAATATATACACCATCAAAATGAGTGATTTCATTCTTAAAGCCGTAGTTTGTGGGTATTACTTGATGGTTATAGACAAAATGTTTCTCTTTCAGAAATATTAGCTGCTGGGGTCACATCCCCATATGACTTCAGGCAGCATAATAGTCCTCTCATCAAGTCATTTTGTGGAATAAATGAATTTTCCCTTCCCATAATACTTTTTTTTCCCTGAGGCCAAACATAGACATATATGGATAAAATCAGTCATTTTAGACTTATTAGTGTATTTGTTTAGCTGCTTGAGATAGTCAGAAGTCTGTTTTCCTTATTTTTTTCTCTGTCCTTGTCTATTACATGTTAGGTGTAAACACTGCTTTGGTTAGGTAGTTTGCCTCTGATGCAGTCTTCTTGGGAATATTCTGGTGCACTGATAATGTCAGTCTTGGAAACTTCCACTTCTCCTTTTTTTTTTGTAGTACTGGATTTAACCCAGGGACTTTGCACTGTTACATTTCCCAACCCCCACCCCCCACCCCACCCCCATTTTTCTACTTTTGAGACAGTCTTGCTAAGTTCCAGACTGGGCTGGAATTTACAATCCTCCTGCCTCAGCCTCCCAGAGGGATTACAGGCATACACTACTACACCCAACTCCACTTACCATATCCTTTATTCCTTTTTCTTCTCAAATAAAACACTTCTTATAGGTTAGAAAAATGTTTTATCAACCTTATTGACTTATATACAATGTCCAGTAAATTGCACTTACATCAAAAATACACTTTGATCAGTTTTCAGGTCTCAGTACTCCACTGAAACAATATCTTCCTTTATTTCCCTTTCTAATCCCTCCATCCTACCCTCTACTCCTGCTACCTTGCCTTACCAGGCAACCAGAGATTTGCTTCCTGTCGTTCTAGTTTTGCTAGATTTTTATATAAGCAAAACAAAAATGTTTTGCTCGAAGTTTGTATAAGTAAAATCATACTGTATGTGTATTTTTTCCCCCCTTTTGGTCTGGCTTCTTTCACTCTGCACAGTGATTTTGGATTCACCCATGCTGTTGTGTGTATCTGTTGTAGTTCATTAATTTTATTGCTGAGTAGTAGGTCATTGGATAGGCATACCCCAGTTTGTGAGTGCAGTGACCTGTTGATAGACACTTGGGTTATTGACAGTTTTTGACAGATATGGATAAAACTGCTAGGAGCATTCCTGTACAAGTCTCTGTGTGGATATATAATTTGTTTTCTCTTGAGTAAACACTTTGAATAGTTCAGTCATATAGCTTAAATCTTTATAAAACTGCCAAGCCATCTTAGGAATTTTGAAGAGAGAGAAGCTAAAGTAAGCTAAATTTTCTCTGAGTACTTCGGGGCTTTGAACATTTTCTCCAAGTACCCTGAACTCTTTGCAATCTAAAAACATATTCTTTTAACAAATATATGAGAAAAATGAGGTGTTTTGTAATGTTACAGGTTTTTACAAACTGCACTGTAGAATGCTACCCATTTCTTATGTGGTGAAGAATTTCCAAGAGAAGGGCTTTGGTTTTCATTGTATTCATTCAGTGTAAGGCATTTTGGTGTAATAAGTAGGAAAAAAGTAGACGTTTCTTTGCATTAAGTTTTATGTTCTTTTCTACTATAGGAAAAAGAATTCTAGTTTTAAATGGAGGTTACAGAGGAAATGAAGGTACCCTAGAATCCATCAATGAGAAGACTTTTTCAGCTACTGTAGTCATTGAAACTGTAAGTTTAACAAAAACAAAAATCTCAAAATGTCTTAAATATTTTCCCTAGTTCTTCTAAATTTTATTGCTGTTTATTTTAGAATGTGGGGTTCTTTGTTGGCCTCCTGTCCCATTTAAATGATTTTTGTTTTGGTTTGTTTTGTTTTGTTTTAGACAGGCTGGCCTTGAACTTACTTTACTGTTTGGCCTCGGTAGGTCTTGAGCTCACAAAGATCCTCCTGCCTCAGGCTCCCAAGTGCTGGGATTACAGGTGTGCACCCCACTATAACTGGTTTTCCATCCCATTTAGAAATCTTTGACCTTATTTTCTCTAGCAATTCTGCCATTGATGAAGTGTTTTGTTTTCGTTGTATAAAACTTGAAAATTACTATTAAAGTAATTCTAAAAATCACTTGTAAGCTCCCAACCCGATGAATACTCCTGTTAATACTCCTCCCTGTTCCTTTTCAGTCTTTGTATTTTCATCAAGAGCTAATTTCATACTTCTGTCACTATACACAGACAGTTTCATTTTGTTTTTCTGATGCTTTGTTTGCTCAGGGGGTTGGACTGAGGTAGAACCTGTGAGAAAAACCTTTCTAGTTGGTTGAGAGCAATGTGCACTTGTGGAAGAGGAAACCTGTTTTCCAATTTTTGGTTGTTTATCGCTCTCTTTTTATTTTCCCCTGCCTGTCCTCATTTTAAAAAAAAAGTTTCTTTATACGTGCATGTATTTCTCTCTTTTTTTTTTTGAGTCCCTAAAACTTTTCTAGTGGTTTCTCACACTATTTTTATCATTTCCAATGGCAGATTTTTAATAGCTAACAAAGTAACCCTACACAGCCTCAGCTTTTTAGCTTCGTATCCAATGAGCCGCAGTGTGTCTCCTTTCTCCACATCTGTAGTTACCAAAACATGTAACTGACCTTAGACCATTAAATGCAGTAATTAAAAAGTCATTCTAGGTTGTACTTTATCTGGGAACTCATTTCCTTGAAATATAATCGTTACTATATTTTAAAAGACTGACACTTTAAAAAGCATTTTAAAAAGAAGTCAAGATTCTTAGTTAAGAATATTAAAGACCGAGTGCGGGGTTGGTCGTGTTCAGTGTTGCCCTCGCCGTCATCCTCCGCACTGTGCTGGGCTGCGCTGGGGAGCTTCGGCCTGCTAATTTTACCCGAAAGATTTGGTCGTTTACAGTTGACAATTGTTGAGCCCGCACGCGTCCCACGTGTCGTTCTAAGCATTAGCACGTGGTAATCGCTTGTCTTCTCCAGCACCTCGGTGATGCAGACCCTGCCCTCATTCCCACGCAACGCGCTGGGCGCAGGAAAGCGGAAAGGGGCGCAGAGTGGTGCAGGCCGGCTGGAGGCCGAGCGGGACTTGGGCAGTCAGGACGCTGCGCTCGGGTTCTGCGCGCAGCCTCTCTGCTTTTCAAGTTTTTCCTTTTCCTTTTTTTGGATCTGAAGAGAGTTGGACCCATTTTCTGTAATATAGACCAGCCCTAACTATTCACTAGACAGGCAAGTTTGAATATCTGTATTGTTTATAAAAATATTAGCTATAAAAAGACACCCTCGTACTGGATAAAGGCACAAATGTGGTAGAAATATTAAAAGTCAGAGTAGCTATTCTTTTTGTCTTTTTCAGTGGTACTGGAATGAACTCAGGGCTTTTACACTGAACTACATCCCAGCCCTTTTTATTTTAGTTTTTTTGTGACGTGGTCTCACTAAATTACTAAGTTGCCCATGCTCGGCTTGAGCTTGCGATCCTCTTGCCTCAAAAAGTGGATATTCTTGATCAGAAAATAGCCCTTTTCTAAGTGGTAACTTGTGTGTGCAGGGTCCTTTCAATCGGTGGCCTTGTCGTGTTCAACAAGTGACGGCCACAGTCGCCGCGTCAGGGAGGCCACTGAGGAGCATGGCAGCTTGCAGGGGCGCCTAGCCTGGCTGCCCTTGAGCTGGATCTCCCTCCTCTCTGGCCCTAGCAGCTCCCCCGGGGGCATCAGGACGCCAGCAGGGCGACAGGAGGCAGCGTGGTCTCTGCCACAGGATTGCTGAGAACACATCTCAGATAGCACTGAAGAAAATAGCTTTTTATTGCTGTGCCATAGATTATTTTTAAAATTCGTAGGTGCTTAGAAACGTTAGGTACCTTAATGATATTTTAGGGATATGGAAAAGGTAAATTTGTATCCATAAATGTGGTGCCATTTATTTTTATCTTTTAAGTACATATGTTTTTAATCTTTTCTTAAATTATTTTAATTTTAGGGCCCTTTGAAAGGACGCAGAGTTGAAGGAATTCAATATGAAGACATTTCTAAACTTGCCTGAGTTAGAAAATTTGTTAACAACAAATCTTAAAGCATCAAATTGGTGTTTGCCAAAGTATTATGAGACTCTACTGTGTTAGGGTATGTCTTTGTATAAAAACAAATGGGTTTATTTAAATATTACTATATAGTTGTTTAGCTAAATTAATAAAAAATTCTGTCTCCTAAAGTATCAAAACTGTATAATTTTGACCTTGTTTTTTCCTTCTCTTTGTAATATTTCTTTGATGATTTTTTTATCTTCATTAAAAATATTGTTAAGTGTTTTCTATAAGACAATTTAGAATCCTATAATTGGAGGAAATCCTTCATATATTCTATATTTCTATTTTCACAGGTAGAATAGTAATGTTGAATTGTAATATAATTAAAAATTTAAAAGCCAAGCTATAATAGCACCTTTATTGTGATATAATTCATACACCATACAATTCACCCATTTAGAGTGTGTACAATTGATTGGTTTCTAGTATATTTACAGAGCTGTGTAACCATCTCCACTATCTAATTTTTGAGGATATTTTAATCACCCCCAAAAGAAACCTGTACACAGTCAGTCTCCGTTCTTGTTCACCTCCTGCCCGTCCTTCGCAGTGATTAATGTCCTCTCTATCTCTTTACATTTGCCTATTCCGGACGTTTTAAATAAATGGAGTAATATATGGGGCCTTATTTTTTTTTTCCTTTTTACAATGGACATCTTACACTTAGCATAATGTTTGCAAGATTCATCCATGTTGTAGCATGTAGGAATATTTCATTTCTTTTTTTGTCAAATACTCCTCCATTGTGTGGAACTGCCACAGTTGATGAGCTTTTTGGCCATTATTACCCTGCTATGACATTTGAATTCCTAGCGGTAGAATTGCAGAGTCACTTTATAACTTACATTGTGCTTAATATTTGGAAGAACTGCCAAACTGTTTCACAAAGTACTTATATCACATTAGCAGTGTGGAACTGTACATTTTTAAATAAATAGGGAACATGTTTTGGGATGCAAAATACGGAAATCTACCTCCTACTTGTTTATACCTCCCCTACACACGCGCATGCATTTCTTACACAAGAAATGTACAATTTGCATAACTGAAAATAAATGGGTGCCTCAGGATCTAAACGTGAATCAGGGCTTGTTTTCTGCACCTGCGGTTTCTCTGTTAGCACCAATCTCAGGCACTCTGAAA
Organism: Hystrix cristata; assembly: GCA_004026905.1. NCBI lineage: Eukaryota > Metazoa > Chordata > Mammalia > Rodentia > Hystricidae > Hystrix > Hystrix cristata. The sequence continues at coordinate 52,483 of PVJO010010840.1, read as the reverse complement.
ATAGCAGGGTGACTCACAAAATCTCCAGGTTTGTATCTTAAGCTTTCAGCAGCACCAGTGAAGAGAGACTATCTTCTATAATGATTCAAATGGAAGGCTTAGAAATGAGTCTGATGGGACCATTGCTGCTCAGATAGCTCCAGAGGAAAGGACGGGATACGCTGCCTGGCCAGATACCGGCTGGATGCCACCCCTGGGCTGTCTGGCTTGGACGGAGTGGAGGTGGGCTAACTTCCGTCATGCTTCTAAGACAATTTTGCAGTGTTGTACATGCAAAACAGTTGGGCCTTGTAGTCAGGCAGACTTGAGATTGAATGTTGGATGTTATACTCACTAGGTATATAATCTTAGAGAGCTAATGTTCTTGAGTTGCAATATAGTGTATAAATTGTCAAAACTAATGTGTTCTGTATGGTTGATGTCAGAACTGCAGAAAATACATAAATTTAAAAGAAAATATGTATAAAGTATCAGACAACGCTTGGCACATAGTAGGTGTTCAATAAACATCAGCAAGTGGTAGTGTCAGTAAAGGGGGCCAAACATTTGAAGCATGTGTGAGTATAAATCTGGTGTGAAGAATTTCAATAAGGAGGAGAGATCTCCTTGGCAATAGTGGGAAATAAAATGTGACAAATATATACACCTCTGCCCAAAGTTCAGAATATAGTCAGTGATTTTCTTCATAAAAAAATGATTCATTCCCTGCTTCTCACGTGTAATTCTTCTCTCCGGCATCTACGGGAAATTATCTCAGAATGAAATAAAATAGTATACATCCAGTTAAATTTAATTAAAAAAATCGAAAGCACAAATGTGATCATAGACTAAACATTTTTCTCTGTAAGTTAGAGGCCAATAGAGGTGTTGAGCAGAATGAGTACAAACATCTAAAATCAGGTCCTAATGACTTTTCTTCATGAAGCATCATAAACTGTCCTTTTTGTTATAAAAGCTAAACTATTTTTAAGAGTAGTTTCTATGGACTTTGGCAAATGTATGCTAATTTGTATCCAGCATTATAGCATTGAACACAGTACGGTGTTTTGAATGCCCTGAAAATCCCACTCCACCCGTTCTTTCCTCCCCACCCCACTCCCCAAGCCCCTGATCTTTTGACTATCTCCATAGTTTTGTCTTTTCCAGAATATCATACGGTTAGCATCCTTTGGTATGTAGTCTTTTTAGATTAACTTTTTTGACTCAGTAATGTGCATTTAAAATTCACTATGTCTTTTCATGGGTTGGTACCTCATTTTTTTTTTTAATGCTGAATAGTATTCTGATGTCTGAATGTTTCAGTTTAATCTGTTTAGCTTCTGAATGCCACTTTGGTTGCTTCCAAGTTTTTGGTAATTAAGAATGAAAATGCTGTAAACATCCCGTGTACAGAATTTTTTGCAGATACAAATTTCAACTCATTTGAGTAAATATCAAGGATCACAGTTGCTAGATTATATGATAGGAGTATGTTTCCCTTTGTGAGAGACCACCAAACTGTCTTCAGAAGTAGTTGTACTATTTTGCATTTCCACTGAGGATAAATGGAGAGTCCTGCTTTGTATCTTTACCAGCATGTGGTGTTGTCAGGGTTCTGGATTTTGGCTATTCTGTGTGTAGTGGTATCTCATTGTTTCAATTTGCAGTCTCCTAATGACATGTGACACTGAGCATCTTTGCATATGCTGCTTATTTGCCATGTGTTTGTCTTTGGCAAAGTATCTTGTCATTTTTTTTTTCCCCATTTTTTAATTGGGTCAGTCGTTTTCCTATTGTTGAGTTTTGAAAAGCTTTTATAACAGGCTTTTTTTTTAGTACATGTTTGTAATTCATCCTAGGGAGTGATTACATGTGCATATTACAGCTTGTTTTCGTTTTTGTTTTTTTAGTCCCGTTCCCCTTCTTCCCCCTTCCCCCTCCTCCTCTGGTTCTCCAATCACCTTTTTCGTACTTGTTGATACTATTTATTTTAACACAAGTTATGGCTTATAGTGTTTACATTGATTTGGATTATTAGGTTCCTGTGCTTGGCACATCTTTATTCCTCTCATTTCCCCTTCCCCTCCCCCTTACTCTTCTCCTTGCTCCTTTGCACCCTTTCCCTATTGGATGAGATCTGTCCCCTTGTCTTTATCTATCTTTTGTCATTTTCTTTGTACTTTGCCTCACTCAAATGAGGGATACAATATGGTAGTCAAGCTTGCATGTCTGATTTATTTCACTCAACATGTTTTCCAGATTCATCATTTTCCTACAAATGCTTCAAACATGCCCTTCTTTATAACCAAGTAGTATTCCATTATATATAGATACCACAGATTGTTTATCCAGTCATCTGTTGATGAGTATACAGGCTGCTTCCAGGACTTAGCTATTATGAGTTGTGCTGCTATAAACATGGTATGCATATATTGCTGTAGTATGATGACTTAAGCTCTTTTGGGAAGATACTTAGCAGGGGGATAGCTGGGTTGTATGGAATTTCTAGTTTTAATTCTTTGAGAAATCTCCATACTGATTTCTACAATGGTTGTACTGGTTTGCATTCCCACAAACAATACGGGAGGGTTCCTTTTTTGCCACTGCCATTCCAGCATTTGTGGTAACAGTCTTTTACAGATACATCTTTCGTAAATTTCTTTCTCCAGTCTGGCTTGTCTTCACGTTTTTTTTTTTTATTATTATTATTTTTTTTTGTCTTCACATTTTTAAAAAGCTATTATTTTTATCAACACGCCAAAGTTCTTATCAAATTATTAGCATTGCCTTTCTAGAAGACTAAATTCCCTGAGTTTTTATTATTGGGAACCCCTTTGTGTTATTTGCTGATTTTCCCCTTTTTTTTCTGGCATCTACCACCTTTCATTTTTTTTGGACATAATAGTTCATATTCATTAACACTTAAGTGAGCCCCTCCAGTAGGTAAGCCACTGGACTAGATGTGAGATACAAGAGTGAGAAGCACATATAGACTGTGGTGCATGTTTTGTAGGGAATTCAGAGTGTTTGGTAACACGCAAATGAAATGATAGCCAGTACTGAGAAACTTGATAATCTGGAGCCACTAATCAAAAATCGGCCTTGACTTGGCTGAGTCTAAGAGACTTAACTGACACCAGTGTATACCTCAATTCCTACCTTGGTAAGTAGAAGCACAGAATTAGGAAATGAGTCAGCCTTGATTATAAATTCATTTGGTTGACTGAATAACCCTGGAAATACTAGTTGTATGTTTGAATCATGGTACCGCTGAAAGGAAATGTCTTTTGTCTTATATAGGTATTTCAGGAAAAGTCATGAAATAGGTTTGTTAAATGTGAAAAATATTAAGAGAAAAATCATTCTAAGTTCTTATAGCATAAAAGCACTATATATTTCTAGACAGCCATGTAATTTTTACTTTGGTTTTATTAGATCTTTGCAGTCACTCTTTTCTCCTTCCATTTGGATAAAGTGGAGGAAGTGATGTACCTTGATTGTTATTAAGGGGTGCTGTGGAGCATGTAGAGTGACTTGCAGACCGCCAGCTCTTGCTGAAATAACTCCTGATTCCCAGGTAATGCACATGACACACTGAGTGAGATGCTTCTTAGTACTGTTCATGTAGTTATTTCTTTGGATTGACAGTTTTAAACCCCAAAGAAAACTTGTCTAATTTTCAGTAATTTAAAACTAATTTTAAAACGAACATAAACTTGTGACCAAGGTGTGGTCTGAACCAAGAGTCTGTTTTTTTCTCGAACATAAGGGTTACACTTTCCTGAGAGTAAAACATGTATGTTTACTTGGCTTAATGATGACTAAGTGATTGACCCTTGAGGAAAGCTTTGAACAGAAGCTATGTAAGTTCAGAAGATGGTTAGTCTGTCTCATAGATAGCAGCCCTGTGACAGCCCAGCTGAGATTTAAATTTAATACTAGTATTCCAGGAGTTTCAGGTAACCAAAACAAATGGATGTGTGTCTAAAAAGTAAAGGGATTATCAAAACAAAAAACTCTAGTTAAGTCTTCATTTTGAAATTGAAAAAGATTTAGTGTTACTGATTTTAGTTTCTATTTAATTGAGACTCATTATTGGATTATCAAGACATGAGTCTACCATACCTCTTTGCTTTCACGACTTGGAGATTTTATTTATTTTATATGTTGGTCGTTTGGATTAAACCGGAGGCCTCGTGTTTGCCGACTAAGCACACTCTGCTGCTGAGCTACACCCTGAGCCTGACCTGGAGAGTTTAAAATGTCCTGATGAAAAGCTACACAGTTATTTTTTAAAATAGCTTTATTAAGTTATGATAAAAATTAAATACTAGTATTCTAAGCAAAACTGTTGGCCCACCATCAGTTGTTTGTCAAGTGCCCCAAAGAGTAAACAAGCATAGTTAGTCATTCTTAAGACTGTTTTTCTTCATTGCTTAGGGGCCTATTTCCTAACCTAATCAGGAGGTAGCCAGGGGAAGGTAGTTCCTTTCCAAAAACTCCTTTTAATTTGGTTCTTTTGTTTGAAATCTAAAACTGATTATCCATTTAAAATTCAAACTTAATTATATAGGTAAAGCATATTTCTGGTGCCAACAGGGATCGGTATGAACAATTATAAGATCACTTTTCCAGGCAATGATTTTCAAAATGCCAACTATTTATAAAGGTTTGATAATTTGAATCGCATATATAGTTTCAATTTTAAATCTGATTTCTTTTTATAGAACTGTTACCCAATATCCTGTGTAGATTTTCATTATTATTTGTACACTCACTGAGCAACACATAAAATACTAGGAATCCACCTATACTTAAATATCTAATGGTAGCTATTTTAAAGTCAAGATTTTTAGCAAGTAAAAGAATTAATTATAATAACCCATTTTTGAAGTTTGTATTGAATATTAGCATTTTTAAGATTAGTATTTGTAAAATAGGAAATAGAAAAGATATATTAGAGTTTGAAAAATGTGTCATAGTTGGCTGTTTTTATTGAAGAATAAAAAAAAGTTGTGCCATTTACCTCTTTAGCACTACAGTTATCTTTAGATTATAGAAATAATCACCTTAGCACTACAGTTATCTTTAGATTTTAGAAATAATCACCTTTAATATTTTATAATTAATCTAAAGAGACTCACTTGCTTTTTAGAATATGGATTGGATATGTCCAAAGGAGTTTTGCCTACTTTCTGTAATGAAAAATGAATTTTACCAAATTTTGGAAAAGAAGTTTCATAAAAATGTACCTTTAAGTTTCATTTAAAGGTAAAGAGCAATTTCACCAATATGGCCTTTGAAAATACACTTTTTTTAGGAATTGATTTTTTTAAATGAAAATTTTAAACTAAGGAACAAATTATAATAGATCATAGTTGGACCTTAACTGCCCACTGTGTATACTAATACAGACATAAAGTATGATTTTACTTCAAATTTGTAATTTATTTGTTCTGCCTTATACGTGTCATTAGCTTTTCTTAGATTTAATTTACTATACTTTTTTTTTTCTTGAAGTGAAGTCTAATATAAGGTTTAGAATATAAGTCTTATTTGTTATAGCTTGGATCTAAAATGTCGCCCAAAAGGCTTATGCTCAGGGGTGGAATTTTGGAAGGTGATTGGATCATGAACCCTCCAACTCCATCACTGAATTAGTTGAAATTAATTATGGATTCATAATTCGATGGCATTATTGGGAGATGATGGGAATTTAAATGGTGGGGCCTAACTGGATGGAGTGTGTCATGGGGACATGATCTTGGGGACTACTTCTTGCCCCCAGTCCCTCCCTCTCTGGCTCTCTGTCTTTGTGTCCTGGCTGCCACGAGGTGAGCAGCTTTCCTCTGTCGCACCCTTCTGCCATGATGTTTCTGTCTCACAGACCTAACAGCATTGGAACTAGCTGACCATGAACTGAAACCTCTGAAACCAAGAGCCAAAATAAGCCTTTCTTCCTTTGTTATTTTCAGGTATAGTATGTTGTCACAGTGAGGGAAGCTAACATAATTACTCTTAGAAACTATTTAAATACAAACAGAAGTTCTACAAGAACTGAAAGGAAGACTGTTCACAGTATGTTACATGATTCACAGCTGGTGGGGCTTCTAGAGAATTTGGCACTATGATTCTCTTTGTCACTTAGCAATGATAATACTATACAACTCACCATCTGAAGTAGCATCCTAAACTATTTTAAATGTGCAGAGAATTAAGGAACAACAGAAACTCCAGGGAAATCTTCAAATAATCTCAGAGAGGCAAGACTGTTACGTGATTGTCATTTCATAAGTAGACATCTGGCCAATTGTATTATATGGAGAATGTGTGACCAGAAAGTGGTTATTCAACTAAAAAAAATGATTAACTTTATGTCAGTTTGATTGGGTCGTGGGTGCCCAGATAGTTCATTAAATGTTACTAAAAATGTTTCTAAGAGGATATTTGTGTATGAGGTTAACATTTAAATTGGTGAACTTGAGTAAAACAGATTCTCCTCCTTAATGTAGCAGGCCTTGTCCGAAGTTGAAGACCTGACTAGAACAAAACAGGTAACTCTCCCCCAGTAAGAGAGAGTCCTCAGCAGACTACCTTCAGACTTTATTTGCAACATTAGTTTTGCCTACCTGATGGCCTTTCGACTGGAACATCAGCTCTTTCAGGTTTCTAGTGCTGTTGGCTCACTCTGCAGATTTTGGATTTAACCAGCCTCTATAATTATGTGAGCCAATCCTTTTAATAAATCTATTGGTTTTATATCCCTGCACAACTATGACTAATCCAGGCCTCATAAATTAGAAAGGACCTCAAGGGCCAACACGAGAGAGGGAGTCTTACCCAGGTGTATTGGGCCATCTCAGGTACCTTAGCAAAGTTATCTCTACAGGGAGTGACAGGATAACATATAGATCTCCACAGAGCAACTAAAATCAATAACTTCCCCTATTCATTTTCATGTTCACCAATAACCGTCTCATCACTGAACTTTCCTGTGTAACTAACTGTAAAAATGTGCTCAACCTGCAAGGTTGAGGGCATGATTCAACACTAGTGAAATCATTACAGTAAATGTCATGTCTGGGCTCTGCCTGGATGCTCAAATTGCCAAAGCTGCTGTCCCTTGTATCACCTTGATTAACACACCTTGGCCTCTGAAAAATGCAACAAAATCCAAAAGCTTCTTTGCAAAATATTTATTTTCTTCAGATGTGTTAACAGACTTAGTCAATTACCATTTGTTGGGTTTTTAAAAAGTTATTCATATCAAGGAAGGACTACAAAAGTGACAGAGGGGAAAAGGTGTATATTTATACAGAGAACCTCCAAAATCTTCAAGGCCTTTTGAGGAAGCTGTAGAGCTGAGGCACGAAGTAATCCTTGTAATTTCCATCGATGAAACCTTTTCCACTGTTGTGCACAAACCAACAGGGAACATCTGTTCCAAACACTGTGTCCGTTCTGTAGTCTTTCTGTAAGCCTCTGCAAAGAAAATGGTGTGGGTGGTCAGGGAACAGACCAAGTGTGGCTAGCTTGGCACAGCTGGACACCAGACACCCTCTGTCCCTCGCTGGTTTTTATGCCCCTTCTTACTACCATCTCTGTCCAGCCCCACCTACCTTACCCAAGTCATACGTACGGTCAGAGCCTCAAGATTTGTGTTGAAATGTCAGAGTCTGAAGGTTGGTGTTAGAAGGCCAGAAAATACGAATTGTATCTTGAGATAATTAAAATAACCCTCACAGAACCTGACCCTTGTGTACCCTTCTAGCAAGGTACAAAGCAGCAAATGAATGCAAGTGAGAAGGCAGGAATCAAGCTCCAAATGTTGTAGGCTAATCTCATCCTTCACCCCAAGATGCCTCTTACCCTCACTTTATGGACAAGTGTTTTATTTAAGGGCAACGCCAGCTGTTTCCGAGCAAATTAATGTCCTCCACTTGCAGAGCAAAGAAGCAAATGATTTGCAAAACTACATGGCACGTTGCCATTATAAGCCATAAAAATATGTAACTGCTGAGCCCGCAAGTCAGCTCTGCTTCAGCTGTGCATCATGAGGTGCTTGCAGCAGACGATGCCAAGGCCCAGTATGTACATTTTGTCATATGACAGATGCTCTCACCAGGCTTCACACAACTCATTACTAACGGGTCTATTCCTTCATCACGCTCCCCGACATCCACTGGTAAGGCTCTGCTTTCTCTCGTAAACCAATACCAGCTGAGTGTATACTCACTAAGAATCCGCTGTTTTAGTTGACAAATTTGTGTTTGTAGTGGCACATCATAATTTTATGGTTTGTTATTGTAGTATGATTTCATTAAGCATATAGAAGCCAATGACATTTGCAGTCAAAGTTATTTCTAATAAAGCAAAGTTGGCTGCTTTATTAAAACTCTAAAAAGACAAAAATTGCTTTAAAAGAATATCAAATTAGGCATGGGTGAGGCAACTGTAAAGACTACGGATGTCTAAGAAGTTTGCACTCAGTGTCTAAGTTCTCACTTCAGGACGAAGCTTATGGATATGATTTGTGCAAGAAAAGCTACACAAAAACGCACTCAGTAAATCCACAGTCAAAAGGAAGTCTTTACATAAAAACGCATATTCATAAAACCAACCTCTTTCACGGTTCATGGGTATTTTTTTGTTTGTTTGTTTGTTTTTTTGTGGTGCCGGGGATCGAACTCAGGGCCTTGTGCTTGCAAGGCAAGCACTCTAATCACTGAGCTAAATCCCCAGCCCAGTTCATGGGTATTTTTATGATTTCCTCCCGTAGACAACTGTTTTGGTTTCAATATAAAATGTCCCCCAGAACTCTCATATGTTCAGAGATGTGGATTTTGGAAGGTGATCGAATCATGAGGGCACTTTAGGAGGTGGGGCTTGGTTGGAGAAGGTGTGTGTCACCAGGGGTCAACCCTTGGAGGGTCATCTCCACCCCAGCTCCTCCCTCCTCTCTCTGCTTCCTAGTTGCCATGAGGTGAGCAGCCTTGCTCTGCCATGCCCCTTCTGCTTGGAGCCAGTCAACCATGGACTTCATCCCAGGCCTACCTAGTGACAATCAGCTTCTGTCCTTTCACTTCCATGCTTGCCTCTGGCTTCTTGGGGTCCTTTCCTGGTCTCTCATTGGAGATGTGTATCTTTGGCTCATGCATGAACTGGCCTAGTGAAACAAAGCCCAAACATTTACATGTGACTCAAGGTTACATAAAAAGACGTGCTCATTACTGGGATCAGGTGACAGGTTAGCTCTCCCTCCAGAATTTGCAGGGTGAAAAAAAACAGATGGAAAGGTGAAAGGAGCAGCCCTGGGAAGGAGTCCTTCCTGACAGCTAATCTCTCTCAGTCTCTTTATACATAAGGTCTGTCCACTGGACCATCAGTGAATTACTGATCCAGGGGCAGCAGGGTGAGATCAGCACTGGCAAGCATAGCTCACATCGTAAGAAAGGTTTGTTTGTGGTGTCGTATGCATACATTTCAACCCTTCTTAAAACTCTAGGAACTGTTGGCCTGGATGCTCTGCTTGTTATCACAGACTTCCTAAACCAGTTCACCCATTTAAAAATAATCTTCAGCATTAAATTTAAAATGATTCTGCTCCTTTTAACTCACCCAGCTTGTGATGCTGAGACCCTGCCCCTGGACACCTTTGTAAAGTCAAATGGTCCTGGTCATTGCAATCCAGAGTCACCACACTGCCATGCTGGTTTCTGCTCCACAGTCACACCTGCCACCTCCCCAACTTCTAACCACCACTATCCAAGTCACTAAAAACCTAGAGTGGCCCCGCACATGCCAGACAGCTGAGAGACACTTCACCTAACAGTCCATGTGCCTTAGGTGAGAACTTGTTTGTGGGGGGAATGTAGATCCCCAGAAAGTCTACGTTGACAGGATGCTTCTTCCAAACCCGATGCAGCAGAATGGAAAAGGACATTTCTTTATCCAGGGTGAGAGTCACAGCTTTCTCTTTCTCCACGGAGACAAGCACCCTAGTGCGAAAGACAACTGAGAACCGAAGGATTCCAGAGCAGATGTTTTAGCAAGTCGTCCTCTCACCCCTACTTGGGATGCCTCCCTCCTCTCAATAAGATCCCACTAGTTTTCTGAGAGCTTGATAATGTTCTTGCTGTGGAATGTTGTTGTTTTAACTCCTGGCTCTAAAATTCTATCAACCGGCATGTTTGTAGATTAACAGTTAGTTAACAGATACTAATTGGGAACGTACTCTGCTTTAAATACAAAATCCTAGTGTTCAGAGCACACTTTCTGACACAGACCCTGCTACGAATTTCACTAGTGCTTACTGCATGCCACGCACGAGGCTCGGCACTGAGACACAGTGGTGACCAAACAGGCTCCCTGAGCCACAAATAGTGTACTAAGATAAATTTTTCTGAATATCAATTTCTGGCAATTGAAATTGGGCTACACATTGGGCTATATCCCCAGGCTTCTTTCATTTTGAGACAGGGTCTTGCTAAATCACTAAGTTCCCCAGGCTGGGTTCAAACTTGCAATCCTCTAGCCTCAGCCTCCAGAGTGCTGGAATTGCAGGTATGCACCACCACACCAGACTTCCTTATATTTAAAATGATTACTGTAAATTCTATGTCGATGTTGTTGGTGACTGGATGTATTCGTGCGGGCCTCACGACGGACAGGTCCCGACTGAGCTGGCACAGTACTTGCCTCGGGTGTAGGATGCGAGCCATATCAGACCAGGACAGGATGGATGTACGAGAACCATGGCTTACGGTGATGTTCTCAGTGCTGATTTCAATTTTCATGTCTTCACTTTGGAAATAAAATCCCAGTTTTCCAAAATAGGTGCTTAGTTTTCCATCTTGGGGCTTCTTGGCACCAATAAGCTGACCGTTGACTAAAATTCCTATAGAAGAAAAAACGTTTCTCTCTTTTGGAGGGTGGCACCATAATTTGAATTTATAAAACTTGACAATTTGAGAAAATTTTCTTGCTTCAGAATTTACATACATTTTTTCCTTATAAATATCATTTTATAACTGATATATTTTATTACAAAGTGATTATGTTAAATAAGATCAGCTAGTTTGGACTTGAGTATATATTCTGAACTATAATTATGCAAGACAATTAATGTACTTATGATTTCATTTCTTACAAATTATCAGAGTTTGAAAAATATAGAATTCCTATTAAGTGAAAAAGAAATAAATCCAGGCAATGACAGGGAAGTGCGCAATTACCTAATTGTCTTGTTCAAATACAATTTCCCTTTATTTTACCTGATTCTGGATCCGAAACCAGGTTGAGGATTTTTCCAGGTTCTGAGTCAATATTGAAACAAATATTCTTCTGACTTTTTGGTAGGTAAATGATGAAATGTGGGTCATTTTCAACTAGAGTGAAATAAAAATGAAAACAAAACCATGCAAAGGAACATTTTGATCATTATTTTATTCCTCAACACCTTTCATTTAAGTACAATAAGTATTTATTGTGCTTCAACTATATACCTACTCAGTAACTATGTTACAGATAGAGGTCCCAGAGATTGGTAACTGTTTTAGGGATAGAGGTCTCAATGACTCATACTTGTGCACCACTGTCACAAGTATGGACTACCTATCAGGGCTTTATGGAATTTATAAATTTAGTGGATATTTATTTTGTAGCTATCGCTTATGGCTAGGCTAGGTACTAGATATAAAAATGAATAAGAAAGACACAATGAGAAACACATATATAAGAAACACAAACACAGTAGATGCATTATTTAGGTTAATGGTGATATATATTTCGTTTTGCCATATATGAACATAATTTTTAGTTAACAGAGATGTATTTTTAAGTTGCCATATATAGAAAAGGACACATACTATCGTTGAGGTAGAGACTTACATTAATCCCAACAACAGTGAAGAATCAAACTACTACAAGGAAAGGGCTTCTTTGTTTCTGGATATGATTGTGTAGAGGATCCATTCTAGTCCTTCCTTCCTCCCCATTAACTCTTCAACAAATATTTGATGGGGGGACCAAGTATGGACAAAACCCCAAATTAGACAATGGTGCAGCTGTAAAAATATCAAGGCCTGTACTTTCATGCAAGCAATAGTGAAGTGCTGATAGCAGATGAGACAACTGATATAGGACAGAGTGAAGTAAATGGTACAGTTATGGCTAAAGCGCAACGCTGTGAGAACAAGTGTTATCCTGAGGAAAGCTGTCTGAGGGGCTGGCTTTGAACTAAGTTTTGAAAGGAGGAGAAGGAGGAGAGAGAAAGACAAAAAGACATGGAGAGAGGGATTTTATTCTGAGTGGATGAAATGAGATAGGAAGGGAGGTAGAACTCTGATTTGTTTAGAAAGTAACTTGATGTGGCCTGCAGAGTAGACACAGGAAGACCATTTAGAGACTAAAGCTGAAACCCAGGCAGGAAATGCTACATTCAAGCACTAGGAAAATGAGTGGAATTGGCAAGGGAAGGAAGAGCCAAGCGATGTTTCAGTAGGATCCACAGTAGCTGCTGAGGGGAGAGGAGCTGCATTCCCAGCCTTTTTTTTATTTTGAGACAGCCTCTTGCTAAGTCGCTTAATTGCCCAGCCTGGGCTCAAACTTGAGATCCTCCTGCCTCAGCTTCCCAGAGTGTTTTCATCCCTTAGCCCAACAAGCTTATGCTGTGCAGTCAACATTTGGTTAATTGATTTTTGCCAGAGCCATGCACTAGAGGGCATTATTAAAATGCAGCATGAGGGCTCTTAACTCATGTTATCCTCTTCCTGCCTTTACACAAATATGGGTTTTGAGATGTTTTGCCTGAAGCGAAAGGCTTCTATATTAAAGATAATGATCGGTTTTATCATTTTATTTAAACAAAAAATGCCACCAGTGAGACCTTCTGATAAGCAATGGTGAATCAGAGCTGCCGTATTGGGCTGATACAATTCTAAGCAACAGAAATAAAACCCAGGTTTAAGTGAGTCGGTGCAGCCTTAAAGTTTGATTAGTTTGAAAGTAGATTGAGGACCTCCGTGATGGCTTTACAGACTCTCAAGGACTTAAGTTATCTGGGCATAACACTAGCCATTGTTCATTGCACTTCTACCAGGTACGAGAAACTTACTTCATAACCACTCTGCGAGCACCATGCCATTTTATAGTGGGTTAACTGAGACCCAGACAGGTTTCGGAATATGATCCAAGGTCAGAATTTGACCCCAAGACTGTCTGACTCAAGGACAAGTCCTTTTTACTGCAGCATGCAGCAGAGACTAGAAACTTGGGAAAGTCTTGCATTCCCACTGGGAAAAATGTTTTTAAAAGATTGGCCCAACGTTCTCTGCAAAAGCTTTATTTTGCAAAGCAACAGTTTAAGTGGCTCACTCACTGGTCATCACAGAAGTCTCCTGTTCTCAAAGCCACTCACTGCACTGGTCGCTAGAGCACCAGCACTGATCTGCCACAAAGACCCTGCTCCTGTGAACGGCTTTCTAAGGTCTCCTACTCTCAGAGTCAAGGGGCGGGAGAGCGCAGGGGTGACTGTATGAAGCATTCCAAGTAGCAAGTCCCTCGGGACCCACAAATCACCGTTTTAGAAATAAACCACAGGAGCAAGACGAGATTCCCTTAATACATCTACCCAAAGTGCTGTAAGCTTCCTCTGTCGAAACACAACCCTTGTCAGTGGTAGATACGCCCTTGAGAATCTCTGTGCAGGAGGTTGTGACAAAAGAGTGCACCTGCCAGAGAGTGCAGAGAGCGGCACTGTCTAGGAGCTACAGTTCCATTTACATTCTGGAAAACCCAAGTTGAGCACTTAGGACCTTCCTCTAGGGAGGGACAAGCTGTCTCTTTGAAGATCCAAGCTTCTGCATTTCTCACAGAAAGAGAAAAGAGGGAAGGAAACAGGTTTTTTCCCGAGGCTGGCAGGTTGGCAGGTAGCTGCAATGTCTAGGTGACAGCACTGTGCAGGGAGCTGGGGAAACTGAGGAAGAACTTGAATCAGCCCTTCAGCTTCACTTGCTTTTAGTTGACTTGGAAGATAATGAATGCTGGAGGTCATGCAGCTGAACTGTCAGTCGCCTACCAGGGTCATGGTAGTAACAGGTTACTTTTCAGGGACCAGAAGGCCACTTTTGTTGAAGCCACTAACTCTTTACTTGGGCTGAGCAGGTGCCCACGGCTGACATTTTGACTTTGGAGGGCCAACATCTTCCCCTCAGATTACGTGAATCCTACCATTTTCTGAACATGTGTCCCACAAAGAGTGATTATGTATGCACGGACCACTGACTCCTTCCCTTCCAGTCACCTTTTCCTACGTTTTAAATCACTCTGCTTCTTTGTCTCGTAAGTGTCGCTAAACCCTATTTGTAGAGAAGTGGATCTGAGACTTGGCTCTCCCATCTGCTCATGCTTGTCCCTCTTACGGATGAACTCCCTGTCTCGCAAAACTTCTTTCAGTGATTGGCACACTGTGTCACGAGCCTGGTTTTGTACGACTGGGACCAGGAGAGGAGCCCTGCTTGCCTCCACTTCCCCAGGTGGCTCCTCTGTCTCACATGTTGAGAGGGCAGAGGCCAGAGAGGCTGATCTGACCGCTGCACAAGGAAGCTATAGCTGCCAAAACCCTCAAAGAAATACATTTTCCTGGCCTTCAGGTAATCCCACCTACTGCCCATGGCTCCCAGTGCAATAGCCATAGAAAGGCTTTTTGTTTTTGTTTTTGTTTTCTTAAAGACTGAGAAAAGCCAAGCGTGGTGGCACACATTGGTAATCCCAGCATTTAGGAGACAGAGGCAGGAGGATCACTTGGGAGTTCGAGGCCAGCCTGGGCTACATAGCAAGACCCTGTCTCAAAACAAAACAAAACAGAACAAACACCCCCCCCAAAAAAAACCCAAAACCCATACCCAAACCTAAACAAACAAAAAAACTGAGCAAAACTGGAATTTTTATACTCTGTTTAAAACGAACAAATCCCACAGAATAACATGTATTATGGAGGAAACAACATTAATGCATTTTAGATCACCAAATTTATAGATCCTAATTTCTATTAATAGCACCTATTTATTGAGTGACGGTTATGTGCTCATTATTACGTTAGACAGTTTCACATTTAATCAATATCCTAGCCACCGAAGAATACGTGTAGAGGTACCATTATGCTTATGCCTATTTTCAATCCGAAGGAAGCAAAGTGCAGAAACATTAGGTAACTTGCTCAAGTTCGGGCAGAGGACATGAACACTGAAGAAAAGGTTCTTCTGCCGGGGCCCACCGGCCCGCCCCATGGAGGAGCACCTCTCCCATCCCGGAGGGGCCACCTTACCCAGTTGGAAACGGGTGCTGTGAACTGACTTGTTCCCCTGCAGATTGCTAGGCGAGGCCGAAGCCTCAATGCAACACCATTTGGAAACGGTGCTTTGGGGAGGGCGGTACGCTTAGATGAGGTCATGAGAAAGAGCCCCTCGCGCTTTGACTGCCACCCTCCTAAGAGGACACACCGGTGAGTTTTCGCTCCTTCTTTGAGGACCCTGAGGATGAAGCCCACCTTGCTGTCACCTTGACCTTCTCCCACCAGAACTGAGGTGAAGGACTGTTTGTCACTCAGGCCGCCAGCGCCCAGGCGTGGAGCTCCTCCTTCCGCAGAAGCCCCCAGGCCGGCGCGAGATGCCGCGTGCCGCGTGCCCCGTGCCGCGCGCCTCAGCGGTGGGGAGCGCGCTTACCTCGTATCACGTGGGACGGCGGCGTGGCCTCCAGCGGCGGCCCGGCCTGCAGCGACTGCGCGGTCAGCGGCGTCGGGGAGGGACTGGCCCACGCTGGGATGGACCCGGGAGGGACTCTGCTGCCATAGTAGAGGGCACCTGTGTGGGGAACCCGCCTCGGTCAGTCCCCCGGTTCGCGTACCCATGGAAGCTGCCCGCGGCAGCCAGGGCCCGCCGAGCAGCCCTGCAGGTGCTGGGTGAGGGCCGAGAGGCGCGCAGGGAGCAGGCCGGGGGCAGGGCGAGGGCCGGGGCGGGAGAGAGCGGAGGCGCCGGACAGGGGGCTGCAAGTGGCTCCGCCCGCCCGCCCGGCGCGCGCACCCGAGCAGCACGGGGTGTCCTGCGGCGGGGAGTCGGCCAGCATGCGCTCGTCGCCCGCTGCGTTCTCGATGACCATCGCGGTGAGGGGGGTCACAATGTGATGTTCCAGGGACATCTGCAGGATTGTTTTCGTGATTTTCCTCTTGGCGGCAGCGGTAGGGGCCAGGCTCCTGCGGCGCAGAAGTAGAGAGGCGTTAGAGAGTGTCGCTGCACCCGAGGATTGCTCGGGTCCCTCCAGGTAGAGGGTGCGCGGGGTGCGCGGGACCAGCTGACTGCGTGAAACTTACTCTTGTCTAGCGGCGCAGTCTCAAGGGATTTTTTTTAAAGACTATTTCAGAGCAGTTTTAGGTTAATGGAAGTTGAGCAGAAGGTACTGAGGGTTTTCCCATGTACCCTCCACACCCCAGGAGCCTCCCTCCAGCTGACATCCTGCACCGGGTGGTGCATTTGTTACACCTGATGACGTAAGTCAGTGGTTTGCACTAGAGTTTACACCAGGCATTGTTCATTCTACGGCCGCACACACACGCGGCATATATCCACCACTGAAGGGTCGCACAGGGTAGCTTTCACTGCCCGAAAAATGTTCTGTGCTCCACATACTCCCGAGTCCCTGGTGGCCACTTGATATTTTCACAGGGATTTTCAAAAATCAATATATAACTTCTGCAGCAATTTTGCTCCATGCCTTTAAGTATATCCACTGTGCTTCTGTCCAAAGGACCGGGATATTTCTTGCTTACTGCAAACCACAGATTACGACCTTGTGCGTTTTTTATAAGCTTATTGACATCAGAGATTTTGAGTCTAGTTATACATGGTATTTCATTTTCCCAGCCTACTTCGAAACCTGTTCCATCTTTCCAAAAATCTAATCAAACAAATGGAGCGAGGCTTGGGAACGGTCATTTTTATCAAACAGCCCCATGTAATTCTGATGCAGTTCACTCTAGTGATCCTGTGTCTATGTTGGGGAGTTGAGAAGCCGCTCAACTGAAAAGCCAGAGGTGATACAGGTGAGCTTTAGAGATCCCTTCCTCAGGGACATCATAATTGCATGATCATGCATACAATAACCTGTTTTCAAGAGTGAATGCAAGCCGGGTGTGGTGGCACATGCCTGTAATCCCAGCACTTGGGAGGCAGAGGCAGGAGGATTGCTGCAAGTTCGAGGCCAGCCTGGGCAACATAGTGAGCTCAAGGCCAGCCTGAACTACATAATGAGACCCTGTCTCAAAAAAACAAACAAACAAAAAAAAGTGAATGCAAATGAACGGCTGATCCACACAGCAACATAGGTGAATCTCACAGACATCACAGTGAGTGAAAGAAGCCAGAAACAGACTGCATGGTTATGTGAAATTTAGCCGCAGGCAAAACTAAGGAGTGGTGACAAATGTCAGAATAATGATTTCTGGTGGAGGTGGGGGAAGAGGAGCCAAGGGACACTCAGCAGCTCTACATCTGGATCCAGCTGGTGATGACACGAGTGATATATGTTCCTTGTTTAACGAACGACAGAGTTACATTCCTGCGACTAGGTCGTTAACTGAAGTGGTCACTGAGGAATTATATATAGTACATACATTACAATATTCAGAACAAAGAAATGGTCAAAGAAAATTCCAACTTGATGACTTTGCTTGTATTCACATGACTCTTACATGCAGTACTGCAGTGTATCACAACATAAAACCACAGTACTGTACTGTACAGTACAGTCAGCAGAAAGTACAGTATGACATAAATAAGGTATACTGTACAAGAAAAAAGACGTTGAGGGTCTATAAACAAGATGTACAGAACTGAACAAAAAATAAATGAGTAAAGACGGGTCATACATAAGTCCAAGCAGCGGGTTTTAAGTCTGAACAGTGTGTCTTGGTTGTAAGTCCAACAGTCACTAAATAAGTATGTTGTTAAATGAGGAATATATATATATTTGTTTTATTGTTTGAGACAGGGTCTCACTATGTAGTTTGGACTGGCCTTGAACTAATTATAGCCCAGGCTGGCCTTGAACTCAGGGGGATCCTCTGGTCTTAGCCTCTCAAGTGCTGAGGTTATAGTCAGGTACCGCCATGCCCAACATAAATTCATGAACATTAATACTCTTCACAAGAATGTTATACCTGGGGCTGGGGATTTAGTTCAGTGGTTAGAGTGCTTGCCTAGCAACTGCAAGGTCATGAGTTCAATCCCCAGCACCAAAAAAAAAAGTTATACCTTAATTTAAAAAGAAAAAAGTGAATCTAGCTTTAGTTGAAGTTTTGTGAACTAGTAGAATAATCAAAACTTTTTATTTTCTTTCTGTTTCTTTTCTTTCTTTGTCTGTCTGTCTCTGTTTCTCTCTCTGTCTCTGTCTCTGTCTCTCTCTCTCTCTCTCTCTCTCCTCTTTCTCCTCTTTCTTCAGTACTGGGGATCGAACACAGGACCTTTGTACTGAGTCTTTGTACATACCCAGACTGTTTTTACTTTTTATCTTGAGACAGAATCTCATTAAGTTGCTAAATTGCCCAGACTCTTGCCATCCTCCTGCATCAGCCTCCCAAAATGCTGGAATTATAGGTGTACACCACCATGCCCAGCTAATTTGCTTCCTTTCTTGGTTTCAAATTCTTTCTGTGCATGGCCTCAATTACTGTAGGTGAACATTTTACTTTTGGAAATCTCTGTGGTACTCTTGTGTCCTTACCGTTCAGCTAGCAGTTGGTTGATGGTTAGATAGGCCCACAGCTTCCTGGTGAAATCAGGATCTGCATGCTTGTCTTTGGACAGAAAGCCCTCCAAGTCGTCCATCTGGGCCAGCGTTTCCAAGACGAGCTCTGCATTAGCCTAGACACGAAAGGTTCAGCTGAAGAAAGCCAATGGAGCAGAACTGTTCAATCAATTCACATTTTAGTATCTATTGTAAGTGAATTAGGGCACTACATACTTTTGGAGAATAGAACAGAAATGGGAGTTTTTATTACTGCTTCAGTTCCATTGCCTGTTATTGGTCTGTTTACAGAATTTAAAAATGGGGAAAGGGAGAAAAGGGAAAGGGAAGAGGGCAAAGAAAGGGAGGAAAGGTACTGAAAACAATCAGAAATATAAATATATGTATATATATATATATTTCCCAAATGTAATTAGCATGTATTGCTAACATATACCAATTAAATAATATACTGAAAAAAAAGAGAAAGAAGTGGGAGAAAAAAGTGCATCCTCTGGAGGCTGGGCTTGGGCTGGGTGAAAAAGCGGTTTACAGAATAGTGGGGAAGATGGCAAAGGGCCTCATGCTGCCCTTTGCCCTACTGCTCCTGTTCTATACAACATTAACTCTCGAGTGCACAAGATCCAGGGCGTCAGTTAGTGGTGGTACCTTGGTTTACAAATGCTTTTGTTTTCAAACAATTTTTTTGGCAAACAGAAGCATTTGGCAAAATTTTTTTTTCATTTGTGCACTCTGCATCAGGTGACAAACACGACCACAGCCATCTTTTCCAGAATCGTGGAGCGAATTAAGTTTGTGAACTGAGGCACCACTGTACTTTTAGAATAAAGCAATAAGCAGAAGTACCGAAGTCGCTGTGATAATGCTCTGTATTTGTTCTAGTTTATCCGGGTCAAATTTTCCTGCCACCACAATCTCTGAGCCTCCAAAATAGTTGGGGAAACTGTTTTGAGTGACATCTGTTACTGAGGTGTGAGGGTAGTTGAACTGAACATTCCGGAGCAGGGGAGTAGATACTTGGTTGTAGAATTTCTGCGATTCAAAAAAAAGAAAAGGAAAAAAAGAAAAAAACAGAGAAATAATTACTTTCATATCACTTTGTAGATCTAAAGCATTTTCCTCTCATTTTTTTCACGTGCTTACCAGATTCCTCTTAAGTTATTCTCATGAATCTCCGGGACAAGAAAAAATAATTAAGAAAAACTGAGACACAGAAATGGTCACGACTTGTTAAGATGCTCCGCTTGATTCAAGAGCTCAACATTATTTCCCATTTCTGTTATGATCAGCCTTAAAAAGATCTTGGATACTTATATTAAAAATCAGTTTAGTTAATATTCCCCAAATTAGAAACTTATCCCTTACCTGTTCCCAGTTTTAAATATGATAGCATTGTTTTCTGGTTCATTTAATTAAAATGAACAAGTACTTTGTATCTTTATTTATTTTTCTTTTTTATTTGTTTCTTTGTTATGTAAGGAAAATTATTTATTTAAGGGAAAACAGGTGACCATGATAACAGGGAGAACAATCACTTGGGGGGCCCTGGGGAGCCAGCAGAAGCCTGCTCTTGTCTCCCATGATTGTCTTCTGGGGATAAGAATGTGCCCCAGCCGCGCCCCTCCCATCTTGCTGTTAGTGCACAAAGACAAGGTGTGAAGGGGAATGTGTGGGAAAGGAACTAAACATTTCTCAGATTCTTACAGCTGGTTGTTGCTGAAATGATGGCAGTTTGAATTAAACATCTTTGGGCATCAGAGATGGGTAGTTCCAGTGAGATGGGAAGAAGCAGAACTTCTTACCTTGAGCTGGGAGGATGTATCCTGGTTTCCATAAATTCTTTGGGCAATTCCACGGTTATCATTGGATAGTCTCTTCAGGAAATCATAGTCAACATCAAACCCGATCCCCAAACTGAACAGGGAGATATTGTCTTGTATATGCTGCTTCACGTTTTTCTGAATTTTTGACAATTTTAATTCACCTGAAGTTGGTGACAGAGGGAAAGAAATGAAATAATGTTAAGAAGTTTTGGAAAAATCCAGACAGAATCATTTAGCAAAAATTATTCAAATTAAAAATGTACTTGCCCTTTGAACCAATAACTCAATTTCTAGGAATTTTTCTTATGAAGCACTCATACATGTGAAAATGGAGTATGGGTAGTGGTTCCTAGCAATATTATTCCAGCATAGCAACATACTGGAAACAGTTTAAATGTACACTGATGAAAGAGACTGACTAAATTAATTTAAACAGTGAAATATTATGCACTTACTAAGGAGAACCTAGCAGAACCCAGCAACTCTTCAGGTGTTTATACTGAATAAGTAACTTTTTTGGGGGGTGCTGGGGATCAAACTCAGGGCCCTGCACTTGCTAGGCAAGCGCTCCACCACTAAGCTAAATCCCCAACCCCTTTTATTGAGTAAGTTCACTTTTTCCTTTCTTTTTAAAAAATGGGGTCTCGCTAGGTTGCCCAGGCTAGGGTCCAATAAAAACAAGTTTTTTTCGAGATGATGTCTTGATATGTTGCCCAGGCTGGGCTTGAACTTGTGATCATCCTGTCTTAGCCTGTTGAATAGCTAGAATTATAGGTGAAGGACGCATTTTTTAATGGCCAAAAAATCAAGATGAATGGGTGTATAAGGAGGTGTTTGGACACATATACATGTGAATGTATGTACACGTATATACATACATTTATGTACCAATGTGTATATAGAGTAATACAGGTAAGCATAAACTACAAGATGTGATGGAAATGCACAGTGAATGTTTAAATTTTTAAAAATTATTACAGTAAAAGATACGTTGCCATTAATCCTGCTCAAAATACTTCCCCTCACGTCAAACACACTTCTCGTTCTTGCCGCTTTTTGAAGCTATTCTGGAAGTCCTTTTCGTTAGTGTCTTTATGAGGTGTGATAAGTGCTGCTGCTGCTGAGCACTGTCCAAAGGAAACGCGGCTCATAAAAACATTACAGTGTGTCCTAATCCTCCTTATTCACTGGATCTGGCACCATGTAACTTCTGGCTCTTCTCCAAAGTCAAAATGACCACAAAGAGTAAATGTTTTAAATTGATTCAGGATATTGAGGCGTCCAAGACAGCACAACTAAAGACACTTACGAAAGAGGACTTCTAGAACTGCTTCAGGAAGTGGCAAGAAGGGTGGAATAACTGTGTTTGAAGCACGGGAGAGTATTTTGAAGAGGATTAATGGCAGTGCGTCTTTTGCTGTAGTATACACTAAAGTGTATACCGAGTGATACAAGTGTGCATGAACTGTGCTGGAATCTGGCTAGTGGTGACTGACCCGGACAGAAACTGGACAGTTGAGGGACAGGAGTAAAAGACACTTCATTGTTTAGAACTGTATTTCTTTTTCTTCTTCATGATTTTATTCAGAAGTGAATTTTAATATATCTGATCAGAAAGGGGAAGGTATTGGATCTACAACAAATACATAAAAACTGCTCGTG
Source organism: Hystrix cristata (assembly GCA_004026905.1). Classification (NCBI taxonomy): domain Eukaryota; kingdom Metazoa; phylum Chordata; class Mammalia; order Rodentia; family Hystricidae; genus Hystrix; species Hystrix cristata. Next base: position 30,221 of record PVJO010010840.1, on the reverse strand, counting down.
TTGGTCCACATTGATAAAAGCATTGCTCTGAGTCTTTCTGAAACTCCTGTCATGGTTATTATCACCCTACTAGTTCTCTTTCCGCTTAGGCAGGCCAGGCACAGGTTAGACACATTCATGTGACAGCACTCTGCAATGACATCTAGCACCCACTATGACTGACATTTGTCACTACCAGGACACCAATACAAGAAATAAAAATAAATGGAGATAATATATTTATGTTAGAGTTAGAAGCCATTTTTTATTTTTTACTTTTATTTTTATTTTTTGGGTGCTAGAGATTGAACTCAGGGCCTCTAGCACTGAGCTAAATCCCCAACCCCTAGAAGCCATGTTTTGTGAATAGGAAAAATGATTAACTTAAAGGATGTGTCAGAGATCAATGGTTTCTCCAGTCAAAACAGGGAGAAAAGTGGACAACAGAGAATATGTTACTGTGGCCTCTAAAGGTGCTATTGAGGGAGCTGGGGTATGTGTTCATCATTCACAGCTCCCATGCACCATCTTTCCATACCTAAAGGTGAGGAAATAAAGGCATTTTGCTAGTAGGTATCAGCAAAGCCTCACAACAAACTGTTATCAGTCAAACTCGACTTTCTCCCCATTGTGGAAAGGAAAGCGAGGCATTCAAGAGCACTACTGAAGGTGTCTGAGGACTAACTTTTGTTGTGTTATGGTTTAGATCAAAATGTCCCCCCAAGTCTTATGCGGACTGTTTGGAAGGTGATTGGACCAGGAGGGCTCTAACTTCTTCAGTTCATCTATAAGATCATCATTTTTTTTTTCACTAATCTTCAGTCACTTTCAAATTTTATTCATTTTCTCATTAATGAAAACGCTCTTCTGGACTAGACTGTGGAAACAATGAAGACCATACTGGATGACCTAAGAGCAGAAGACCAATTCTCTGTGGTTGGCTTCAACCGCAATATTCGAAGCTGGAGAAATGATTTCGTTTCTGCTACTAAAACACAGATTGCAGATGCCAAGCTTTTTCTGGACTATGGTCCATAGCATCATAATTTGATGGCATTATTGGAGATGACAGAAGCTTAGGAGATGGGACCTAGTTCAAGAGAGTAGATCCTAAGAATGTAACCTTGGGACCATATCTGTTTTCTGGTCCCTTCCTCTCTGGCTCTTCCTTTCTCTCTGCTTCCTGGCTGCCATTCAGTGAGTAGTTCTCCTCCACCACACCCTTCCCATGTCATCTCTGCCTTGGAGCCAGCCCACCATGGACTGAAACCTCTGAAACAAGTCAAAATAAACCTTTCCTCTCTTAAGTTGCATATATTAGGTATTTTTCTGAGCAATGGAAAGCTGACTAATATAGAGAATAAGTCTTTTCAGGCCAGAAGACTTGAGGAAGCAGATGCTTAAATATTTTAGAAACTCAGACAGATGTCATCAGAGTGCTCCTTTTGAGCAAATCACATTCCTCAGAGACAATAGTAAAAGTATTTGTCATGGGAACATTGAAGCGATACTTGCCCACTGTTGGATCTCCATCAGAAACCAAAATGATCAGAGAAACTGAGTTGGGGTCCAACATTCCTAAGTTATTGGCTTCGTTCAAAATAAAGATGGCCCGCAGGAGTGCTTCATTGATATTTGTGCCTGTGAAAGTAATGTAACGTGTCATTGCAAATGCTTTCTTTTCACACACACACAATCAAATCCTGGATTCGAGTTGGTCTGCCTGGTGATTACTGATGCATCATTTAATGAATATTAAAGCCATTTGATTGCTTTGCAAGTGAATTTTGCTCTCCCTGGTCAAAATCCCCCAGTGCAGTAAATTATTTCCGCTAAATTATCCCCTTAGAAATGAAGAAGCCCCTCAAAGCACCTGTCATTTTGTAAAACACCCACTGTAAGATATCTAAATCAGCTTTACTGACGTACTCTGAAGACAGTTACATTTCATTCTATGCCAATTTGGAAGAAAAGGCTAGCATGTCACTTACTGAACCCTTGTTCATAAAAGGTGGGAATGCTTAGAAACTTGTATGGGTGGGATTATGCATTTTACATTTACCATAAACAATATTCGTCATTTACCAAGAAATGTGTTATTTAGGGTAGACCATTGCAGACTGGCCGAAGGTCACTGTGGTGGGGAACAGTGATTCATAAGTGAGCCACCATTTGGGCTATGAGATTTTAGGCCAAGCCTACTCACCTCCACTGGGCTGAATTTTCTCTATGTATTTCTTGGCATCTGAAATCTGTGTTTTAGTAGCAGAAACTAAATCATTTCTCCAGGTTCGAACATTGTGGTTGAAGTCAACCACAGAGAATCGGTCTTCTGCTCTTAGGTCATCCAGTATGGTCTTCATTGCTTCCACAGTCTAGTGCAGAAGAGATTAATAAAACATCTCATTATGCAAACTCTTAAGTCTAAGAAGAAACTAGGAGAATAAGCACTGCTCGTACTCATCCTTCAGTTATGGACTCATGCTAGACTTCTTCCCGGAAAACCTCTTCAACTCACCTTGGTTAATGCACACCTCTCCCTGCTATGTTCTGAACACATATTGTTGACTTTTTTGTACTTAAATTTTTACTCTCTTTTTAAAAATGCACAACCAGTTTGGCCAGTCCTATATTAAAGATTACAAACTTCAGCTGTCTTGAATGCTTGCAAATCAAATACTTGAAAGTCTTAAACTCGTATTTTACATGCTCTTTCTTCTTGAACAACTCACTTTTCCTTCCTCTCAGCTAATGACCTCAATTCCTACTCCAACAAAAAACTGAAGCAACTAGAAGAAAATTTCCATAAACTCCCACCACCATAAAACTTGAGCTAGCAACATTTGTACCCATACATTTCCCTCCTGAATATAGTGCAGAGCAACCGGCAGTATTTCTACCCACTGCACATTCATCTAATACAAGCTGAATTTCATTCCTTTTCATCTATCGGAAATCATGACTCTAGCAATTGTCCTTTGCCCCTTAATCCCCCTGCTCTGTTGGTACATTTCCAAAAATATAGAAACATGCTGCACTTTCTCATTCCTTTAAAAACCTTACTTGCACCCACTTTCTCAGTCTCTTTCAATGAGTTCCTTGAATGAACTAAGTACACTGTCTTCAAATTCTTTCTATTTTCTCTTAAACCCACTCCATTCAGATGTTCATCCTCATCATTCCGCTGAAACTGCCCTTGTCAAAGTCATCGAGGACCCTGATGTTCCTAAATCCAGCGGCTTTCGCAGTCCCTCATCAGCCTCACACTGTCACCAGCATTTGGAATAGATGCTCACTGTGCCTCAGTACGACTTCGTCATTTGTCTCCAAGGATGTGTATCCACCTCTTGTTAGTTACTTTTTGTTGTTTGCCATTGCTGGCTCTTCTCTCATCTTCCGGTTCTTGATGTTGGAATGCTCTGCTGTTCTTCTTTATCAGTGCCTTGGCATTCCCATCTCAGTGCCGGATCTCAGTGCTGGAAATACCATCTACGTGCTGTCGGTTTATCTCCATGTCTTGCTTCTGAACCCCAGCACTGTACAGACAGCATCCTCCTTGACAGATCCACTTGGACGTTTAAAAACATCTCAGTCTTAATATGTCTCACACAAATCCCCCATTCCTCACAGTGCTTGATTCTGTCACTGTCTTTTCCAATCACTGACAAACTCTATCCTTCCTTCTAATTGCTCAGGCTAAAACCTGGTACTATCTTTCCATCTTCTTTTCCCCACCACCTCACAGTTAACCCTTCAGGGAATACTATTTACTTTCTTTTTTTTTTTCCGGTGCTGGGGATCGAACTCAGGGCCTTGTGGTTACAAGGCAAGCACTCTAATCACTGAGCTAAATCCCCAGTGGGCACACTATTCTTCTTTTTCTTTTTTTTTTTTTACTATTTACTTTCTTGTATTTATTTGTTTACCAAGAACATGTATTGGTACATTGTGGCTATACATTATGACCACATTCGTTATAGTTAATTTGTACCGGCACGTGACATATCTTGGTCCCCTCCAACTTCTACTCCCCCTCCCCTCCTTATTTACGATAGCTTTATTTACATTTTTCCATTTTTTCCTCTTTTTCTTTACTTTTCCCCTTCCTTCTTTTCCCCCCTCTTCCCTCTCTAGTTCTCTTCCCATTTAAATATTATCTTTCTTTTTTACAATATCTATTATACCTTTTTGTCCTTATTTATACTTACAGTTTCTCATATCAGAGAAACAATTTGATATGTAGTCATGTGTGTCTGATTTATTTCACTTAAGAATATGATCTCAAGGTGTATCCATTTACCTATAAATGTTTCAAGTTTATCCTTTTTTATGGCAGAGTAATACTCCATTGCATTAAAAAAAAACACATCTTCTTTAGCCATTCAGTAGTTGCTGGGCATTTGGCTTGTTTCCAGGACATAGGTATTACAAATTGTGTTGCTATAAACATGGTACTGTGGTACAACATTTTTAATTCTTCTGGGAAGATATAAAGAAGAGGTATAGCTGGGTCAAATGGGCTCTCTAGTTGTAGTTTTTTAGGGAATCTCCACACTGATTTCCACAATGGTTGGACCAGCGTACACTCCCACCAACAGCAGATGAGAATTCCTTTTCAGAATCCAGTCACTTCTTGCCACATCCACAACCTCCACCCTGGTGTATGCTACTATCTTGTCTTGCTTGGATTATTGCAATGACTTGTTTTCTGGCCTCCCTCCTCCTACCCCCAGTCTGTTCACAACACAGTAGCCAGAAATACCCTTTGGCACACATCGGATCAGGAGACCCCTTCATTTCAAGCTCCCCTCCCTGGAGCTCTCTGTCTCATCCTGAGTGAAGGTCGAAGTTCTGATTGTGACCTGCAGGTTTTCTGTGACCGGCCCTCCTCTTACTTCTCAGTTCTCACCTCCCACTACTGGGCCCCAGCCTGCCCTCTGTTATTTCCTCTGCCTGGCACATTTCTGGCTTAGGGTCATCACACTGGCCATTCCTGCTGCCTACGTTGGTCTTCCCCAGATACCTACACAACTCGCTTTGCCTTCCGAAGGTTTCTTCAAAGAATTATCAGTGAAATTGTCTATTTAGTTTACAAATCTGTCTTTTTCAATACTGGAAACTGAACCTAGGGCCTTCACACCGAGTTACATCTCTGGTTTTATATATATATATAAAATAAATTTTAAAATATATATATATAATATATATATATATTTTAATTTCAAGACAGAGAATTGCCCAGGCTGGGTTTGACTTTGCAATCCTCCTGCCTCAGCCTTCCAGAGTGCCAGGATAGCAGGTGTGTACCACACACCTGACTGGTTTACAAACTTACTTAAAATTGCATCTCCTTGAAATTGGTGCTCTTGATTCCTAATATGCTTCTCTTTAAAAAAGTCCACCATTGAATGGCCTTTAAAATTTAATTATGTGTATTGTTTGTTCTCTGCTCCTCTTTCGCCTGGAATGCGAGCTCTATAAGGTCCATGAGGGCAGGGATGAGTTTTTACATTTTGGAAAAGTTTTCACTAACAGGTAATAACTGGATATTTCAGTAGCTGCGTGCGGCCTGCCCTGACCAAATCAAGGTAGCTAGACTGCAGTCTCCTTGTCGCTCTCTGCGCTTGGGGCCCTCGAGCCCCTCTCTTCTAGGTCTTCATAACGTTTGTAGCAGGTTGCTGCAAACTGTTCTCGCCCCGCTCTGCTGCAGAACTGCATAGCTGAGTCCTCTGGCTAAGGGAGGGGAGAGTTTGTTTGCTTGTGGGGTTTTATTTTCATGCTTTTGGTCTGTTTTGCTCACTGATGAGCTAAGTACCGGACATGTAATCGCCGCTTCACTCATGCTTGCTGAGTGGAAGAAGGATGGGAGGAGGGAAGGCAGCAAGGTCACTTCCCCAGGGGTGCTGGGCGAGGCCTGAGGTCATTTTGGTTGTCCTGGCTGGGGAAGGTTGTGCTCCTGAAGTCTTAGGGGCCGGCCAGGGATCGTGCTCACCACCCTGCAGTGCACAACGAGGAAGATCCCATCCGAAATATCAGTAGCTCACTCCTGAGAAGCCCTGTACAGGTGGGCAGGGCCTCTGAGAAACGCAGACTACTTCTGGGGTCCTTACACATCCTGGAATAGTTGTAAACACTTGTGTATCAAAAAAGTTGTTAGGGGCAGAGATAGTTATCTGGTTGTTCAAACTGACTGAATATTGGATTAGTAGGAATTTTTCCTATTTATTCTGTTTTGTTTTTATTTGTTTTGAGACATGGTCATCCTATGTAGCTCAGGCTGGCCTTGAACACTAGGTCCTCCTGCTTCAGCCTCTTTGTGTTGGGATTACAGGTGTATGCAGCTGTGCCTGGCTAGTCATCCTGTTTGTTCTTTAGACCTGCTTCTGTACTACTGTTCACAGAATAAACCTATAGTGAACTCTGAATTGGAAGACATGAGACAGCAGAGTGAACATCAAGGAATTGTGAGATAATTTAAAAGACATGCATATGATTATTCGAACGTTACTAGTGAGTAATGAGATGATATTAAAGTAAAGTGTCATGCAGAAGAATTGAAAGATTATGACATGGAAGAGTGATCAGAGTGAGAAGAGGTTGTGCAGAGGTGAGACTTGGGAAATACTGCACACAAAATAGAAAAGGGAGGAAGAGAAGGAAGAGGAACCAGGAAACGGCAATGAGAAGGAAGGAAAATTTACAGAGAAGGCATAATTGGGGCGTATATCCAGAGAGCAGACGATAATCTCAAAGCTTTGGAAGAGTTTGCACCCTCAAGCAGTGACCATGGGTTTTATCCCAAAGGGCAATAGTGATGGGCTGGTGCATTGCTAAGAGAGGGTCAAAGAGGGAAGGTCTCACCTACCACTTTCTGTAAGGTGGTACTTACTTGTTTCATTTTAATTCCCCACATGGAGCCACTAACATCAATGACAAAAAGGATGTTTTTGGGAATGGGGTCCAGGTTCTCAGGAGCAAAGAAGTGGACAAAATAGCCATTGAATACCTGAAAATAGAATACACATGTGAGTTGGATCAGTGACCAGTGTCTGCAAGGCAGGGAATAGGGATCTGGGGATGATGAGAGGAGAAGTGGGTGATGGAGGAGGGAGGCAGGACACTCGTAGACAGGAAGAGAGGTGGAAGACAGGAACAGGTCCATCTCTCCCTTCTGCTGTTGCTCCTTGTTCCTCTCCTGTGAGAGGCTAAGCCTTCCCAGGAAAGCTTCCACTCCATTCCACTCCATTCTGCTTCATGTAGTCTTTATCTCAATCCTGTTTCTGTGGTGAAGTAGGTGGAGTCCCTGCTCTTATGGGGCTCCCAGCCTGTGGAGGACACAGGCAAGCTAAGGTATTTGCAGTGTAGGGTGTCAAGTGCCACGATTAGGAAGGTCAAGGGCTCTGAGAGTCCAGTGGAGAAGCATCTAACTCAGAGGAGGGCATCTTCTCCAAAGACATAGTATCTATATTGTGAGCTAAGGATGTGCCTGGAATCAGTCTGCCACTGTGGGAGTTGGGCTGGGTTGGGGTGTAGGAGCAGGGAGGAGAATTCTGGACAGTGATGAAAGAACATGGGATACTTGGGGCTAAGTCGTTCACCAAGATGGGGGTCATAGAATTCAAGCATCCAAGAAATTTAGTAGAAAGTGAGGAAGATAGTTCACAAAGGACCTTCCTGTGCCATTTTAGGGTATTTGGATTTTTCTCAAAGTTAGTGGGAGGCCATCTGGCTAGATTCCTGTTCACTCTCTTTGTCTTCCAATGACTGGCTGCCTAATTTCTCTTTCCCCTGCTCTTTGGTTCTTTCTATCCCAGACACTCCTCAGATACAAAGTATATGGCTGTGGCCTCCAAAAATCTCCTCTACCCTCTGTCCCTGGAGAGCCTCACTGGTTTTTCGATACACTCGAGGGGTTTCCACCTTAGCACAAGGGAAATGGAGACATCCAAGAAATGGCAGAAGCATAAAGGAAAATCTGGAAGGAATCTCACAATAAACATGGACCCTGGATTTTACCAATAGCTCCAATCTTCCTCTGGGTTTGGTTGTGCCTTCTTGCTCACCCTGTCATCTCTGTTTTCTTTGATCATCTAATTGCAAAGGACCTTAGAAAATTGCCCCAAAATGCCTACTTTGTAATTTCTATTGCTCTTCATAGGAGGTCTGGAAGTGCCCTTCTGGGACAAGAGCACGAGACCTGCTAAGGTGTTACCGAAGGACCTTGTGTTAAACCTTGTTCCTTAAGTGGTGCTGTTGGGAGGTGCTCTGGATCTTTAGGAGGTATGGCATTATGGGAGGTTCTTAGGTCACTGAGGGTGCACCCATGAGGGTAACTGTGAATCCCTAGCCTCTCCCTCTTCTTCTCCTTTGCTTCCTGCCCATGAGGTGATCAGTTTGTTCTCTTATGTGCTCCCTGCCATTGCCATCTAGCCCTTCAACCAGAGGTCTAAAAGCAATGGGCCCACCTAATCATGAACCACTAAAACTATGAGCCCACATAAACCTTTTCTCTTTATAAGTGAATTATCTCAGATTTTTTTTTATAGTGATAGAAAGATCCAGTGAACCTTTATTTAGTTTTTATGACACAAAAGAAAATGCTTAGTGGCATATTAAAGAAATAGGATTTTAGTCTCTGCTTTGCAGCTTTGATACTTGCCTTGGCAACTATAAACTACCCATAGATCAGAGAGTTTGTTCAACAAGGAGTTCCTTGGATTTGGCTTGGTGGTTCTATCAGAGACCGCCTATGCTTACCTCAAGCTCGCCAGCCTTCTCTTCTCTGTTCACGTCATACATCACCACCAGCTCTCCGTCCACTGCCGTCTCTGAGCAGTTGGAACATTTTCTTTGCTGTGCTACTGTGGGCCTGAAGGAGACGTGTCCCTGGAAGGAACAGGGACATCAGAATCCATCTTTGCTCCTAGCCCTGCCTGGGGAGGGCTTGGTGGTTGCACCTGCTTAGGCACAGAGGTGAAAGGTGCAGCCCAGTGGCCTCTGGGCCTCCCATCAGTATCAGTTAGCCTGTTAGTGGTGGAATGGACAGAGCCAGGGCTTGGAAGGGGCATGACCACCATACTTCAGGCCTTTAAAAAAGTGATTCAAAGAATCTCCCTGTGCCTCATGGAAAGAATGGCTACCGGCTCTGGAAAGAGCACAGAGGAGTCTTACTGACCATTAAGGCCGAAGAAATTCAGCTGAATATTTCTTGCTGTAATTCATAAAATGCAGTATGCGTTATGTGAAAGCTGTCTTTAGCTACCATCAAGCAGATGACTAGGGAGAAACCAGGTTTCAAAAAGGACAGTTATTGGCCAACATGGAAGGGAACAACTAGGAGCATTGTTTTACAGCTTTGGTAACAGACCGTAGACTCTTCCTGGAGGTCACTGTTCCTTTACAACTATGTCGGCCTCACAGCAGACCATGTTTTTATTCTCCCGATAGAGGAACTTGTGCCTGCTCAGATGGCTGGAAACATGCAGTGTCTACGGTACCTTCTGGGGTCCTTTAGATATCACGGGAACACCATCAAAATGTCCTTCAAATGTGTCAGGAACATGAAGAAATCTCATTCCCTGAGGTTCAACTATCCACACGTCCACCTAGAGATGGGAAAGACGATCACAGCATTAAAAGTCTGTTTAAACAAGAAATAAAATTACTAAAAGTCGTCCCAGGCTTTTCTCATTCTAAGTCTTCCATGATCACTTCTGGAAGTTGTCTAAGTTCCCTGGGATATGATGGAGGCTTAACCCCTTTCTATCAATTTAGTATACTCTGTTTCTTCATTTCACCAGGATTTAGCTCCTGTTTGTCTGGGCCACCGAGTAGCCTTCTTGCTGAGTTACATGTCCTGGCATGTGGCTAGAGGGGAAGTGACTGGAGCAACATGGCCAGAAGGAGCCCCAAGTCCAGGAATGCCAAGAGCTGTGGGACCCCAGAAGAAACAGGAACAGAATTTCCCCCTGAGCCTCCTGAGGGAGTAGAGCAGTGCTGACACCTCAATTTCAGACTTCTATCCTTCAGCATTGTGAGATAATAAAGCAGCTTGTGAAAACCCATACGGCTACTAAGGAGCTGCGCCAGTGTTGAAATCATGAAGAAGTGGTTTGGTTTGGGTTTGGACTCCAAACTCAAATGTTCTCAGTGCACCATCTTCCGCTACATGCCCGAGTGCCCACAAATGGGGTGACAAACAGAAGGTATGAACCAGGGGCAGGAGCCAAAGGAGACTGATGTCATTGCGTGTCCTGCACACCCACACTCACCTCCAGGTGTTTGGCCAGCCGTCCCGGCTGCAGGTGGAGTCTGTGCTCATACGATCCTAGCTTCCTCCACTTCACTTCCTGGTAGTGAAGCTCGAACTGCACCTTTGCTCCGGGACGGATGCTTACCTCAGTTTTGAAGTTCTCCATGTCAAGGGCTCTGCTCCTAAGTGCGGGAGCCCCCAACATAAGTCACCACACGTGACAGAGCTACAAGACCAAGTCTCTAGGGGGGCACCTGGCCTTTGTGCTGGGTGATAGACCTGCTCAGCTGTTCATGAAGTAGGCACAACTGATGTAAATACCTAGAAGTGCAATTTCTAGATAAATAAATTCAATCCTACCAAGAATTTCCATCTCTTCTCCCTTATCTGTTGATTCTGGAGCTTCTGGCTGATTTGAGTGTCATCTAGAAAAAGCTGCCATCGACTGGTCCCTAGCTGCGCCAAGAACACGACATATATCATCTCTGGTACAGCAGTTCCACAGGATGGGAATCATTCCCCTCACTTTCCAGGTGATAAGAAAGGATGATAACTTATCCAAGAAGACAAGCACCCTGCTCGAGACCCCACACTGCTCAGGTAGCATCAAGAGTCAAATTCAAGTTTAGATGCCTGTGAAGACAGCACCTGTTTCCTACACTGCACTTTGAGACTTGAGGCATTCTTTGTGTTTTTGGAGGTCTTCAGGGGGAAGAGTTCTATTATTCCATCAGATTGGATATGTATTTCCAGTGTAAGGCCTTATTTTGTCTCTGTACACAGGGTGTCCAATGTGATCTAAGATTTTACAGAGAAAACAGCAAGATTATCCAGTGGAGATGATTCCAGAGTTACGATTAACAATGAATTTTCCAGTGTTTTAAAAATTAAGTAAGTAAGCAAGCAGGGTGAGATTGTGCATAACCAACCTATCTGGGACAAGGGAAGTACTGTGCTATGGGCAGTCAGCTTGGGATGCTGGGCAGTTGAAGAAAAAATTGAATGTGGCCTGGTGCTGAGTTTCGAGGAGAGGCCATGTTTACCTGAGGGACAGGCTGGGAAGTCAGCTATGGTCTTTGCTAAGTTGTCAGTACTCAAAAGAGTGTGTGTTACAAAGAAATGTTTGTGGGATGAAAAATGAATGGATGATTTTTTCTAAGTGAGGGCTAAATATGGCAAAATGATTCATGCAGGTAAAATATCTGATTAACATGCAGCAAAGCTGGAGTTGTTCCCTCTGCTTGGAATTTCTTCTCTCCTTTCTCTGCCAGGCTGAGTTCCATAGATCTGCTTGGGCTTAGCTGAAACATTAGTCCCTCTGTGGACTCCAGAGCCCTACAGAATTGTGCACTCTGCACTCAGTGTGGCAGCACCTCTCCACGTTAGCACTTGCCCAGGATCCATGTAACGGTTACCATTTCCTTGTCCATCTCCTGCAAGCCTGAGAGTATTTTTGTGTGCACACTGCTTATAACAGAACTGGGTACAGAGTTAACATTTAATGCATTTTTGCTGAATGAATGAAACACACTAGTGAAATGAAAAGAACTTCAACTAGAAGAAAGTTTGGGGATGTAGAAGAAAAAGAACATGGCAGAATTGGGCAGAAACAATGGGTATCGTGTGAGGAGTGGTAAGTCAAAGATTTCTCTGAAATTTCTTGCTTAAGAGGTTACTTTTTTAGATGGTTTGGGCACTTGCAGTGTTTTATGCAAGATTATAAAGGAAACCCCCCCAGAATCTAAGTTTAGTAATTGATGCCTTCAAAAGCCTTCTCCCATAAAAATAAGGGCTAAGAAATCATTAAAACAAATTCCAATCTTTTTCTTCTGTATACTTGGTAAATTTTGCAACAAGGTTACTAATGACATACTTGTATAGTTCTTTTCTGCATTCTTAGGAAAAAAATTAGCATGTACTTACAGAATATCTGTCCACCTGTAAGACAGGTAATATTAGCACAATCTGCTGTTTGGCAGTGAAATCTGCCAAAAGCACTGGTGGACGAGGCCTTTAGGGAAATAGAAATTGTATGCCTAATTCTACAATTTGACTATGGGAACTTGCCTCGGTTTAGGTTTAGCACCTTTCTGCAGGCGGGTTTGCCTTGGGGGAAGAGGACAGCAAAGGAGCAACAGTGGAGCGCGGATGGCAAGCCCTGCCTGCCCAGCCCTTACCTCACCAGTCCAGCCGTCTTGCCTTTTGCTCTTGCCTGTGCGTAGAGAGCTCGGCCCACTGTTTTCTCCCTAATGGTACTAGTAAATGTCGTGCCATCTACAGTCCTAGAGGGTGACAGGCACAAGCAGTTGGTCAGAATAGTAGTCTTAGCATAACTAATAAACAATAAGCAATCAGTACAACACAGTTGGTTTACTGAATGGGGCAATTTTGCATCTGTGAGAAACAAGAAGAGAGATGTTGAATGATTCATGGATGAGACTCCCTGTATCTGATATGCAAGGGTCTGGGTTGGCTCCCACCCTAAACACTTCTCCTGTACTGTTGTGTGTTTAAACTTTCACCTATGCAAATTTTATCAGATTAAGCATTGTTCTCTTTGGGTGTCCCTTTTCAATGGTAAGTAACTAGGAGAGGTGACTGATAAATCATCAATTGTCTAACTTGTATTTGTTTCATCAGATCATTCTTCTGAGAGTTAAGAATTAGGGATAAACTGAGCATGGTGGCACATGCCTATAATCCCAGCACTCTGAGAGGCTGAGGCAGGAGGATCATATGTCTGAGCCCAGTCTGGACAATTTAGTGACCTAGTAAGACCTTGTCTCAAAGTAAAAGATAAGAAAAGAGCTAGGGATGTAGTTCGGTGTGAAGACCCTGGATTCAATCGCCAATAACTAAAAACAAAAACAAAACTCAAAAAACCTAGGCATAGCCTGAGGGTATGCCATAGACTGAATATTTGCGTCTCAGCAGACTTCCAGGTTGAATCCTACCTCCCCATGCGATAGTGTACACGGGAGTGGCCGTGAGGAGGTAGTTAGGTCAAAGAGCAGGGCCCTCACGAACAGGGCTAGTGCCCTTATACAAGAACCCCTGAAGTTCTCTTGACCTTTCCACCATGTGAGAACAGCAAGAAGACAGCCATCCGTGGATGAGAAAGTGCGCTGTCATCAGATACTGAATCTGCCAGCACCTTGGTCTTGACTTTCAAGCCTCCAAAACTATGAAAAATAAACTTTTTATTGTTTAACCGCACCCTTCTATGGTATGACAGCACCAGCTGACTAAGACAGGGCAGCGTCTCCTCCTGAGAGGGTGGGAAAGAACATGGAGATGCCAGGAGGCGCAGGTGAACCCCGTCGGGAAGTCTGCTTGTCTCTGTGTCATCTCCCTGGGGACCACTGTCTTCTCTTTGCACCTCTGTCTCTACCCGTCTTGCTTTTAGCTGGCATTACCTGATCCTTACCAAGCACCGGCTTGTTACAGAACCAAAGTGTTTCGGAGGCAAATGGGAACTTACAGTACTCAAATTGGCACTGTCTCTCCCAAGGAGGCACATAGAGATGTATGGAGAGATTTTGGGTTGCTGTGGTGCCCAGTAAGTGTTCCTGGCATTTATGGGAGGACACTGAGAATGTTAGCCAACCCATGATGGAAGGGACAGCTCCACTGAACATGTTTCCTCCCCGAATGATGGTAACACACATGTTGAGGCACATTTCTAGCTTTGCCCATTTAGATGAGAGACATCAGACCCAAGGAGCCAAGTGGCCTGCTCAAGGTCGCACCACAGTCAGAACACAGCCAGTCAGAACCGGAGCTAGACCAGAGTCTGCATGTCCAGGCCTGCATTCGCCCATCAGATCACAGATAGCCTCAAAGACCAGCTGTTCTTTAAGACCTAGGAAGTCATCTCTCATGGAAGAATATTTGGGACGCTGATTTAAAAAAGACAGAAGATATATTTTGACTGATATGGAGGAGGTTTTGACAGCTCAGTTAAAATTGTGACAATAAAGCAACTATCTTCTGGGATCTTACAAATTCAGCCCGATCGCAGGGAGACCAAAATAAATGTATGTTTCGCAGTACTGTATTTTTGTCACTTTAAATCTTCTAGGGGGGTAAATTGAAGGAAAACAGAAACAATAGCTAAAGTAAATTCTGATTAATATGATTTAAAAATAAGAATTTACACGAATAGTTTAAAATATGTTTTATAGACATGGTGTCATTCATGGTGTCACTACAGAAAAGTTTTCCATTTTCCATTGGCTTTTTTAGACAAGAACAACTAAAAAATGTTGTAAATCTTTTAGTCAATTCAAAGAATATGAATTTGCATAATGCTTTTTTCTACCTATTTTTAAAAACATGGATCTGTAGATTTTAGCAGCCAAAGTTCTTGCTAACTGAACTCTAATTTTATTCATTCACAATCATCACTGATTACCTTGGTGTATGAAAGACAAAACAAATGAGAAGTAATTCAAGCTAAAGTTTGAATAAAAAACAGACTATTAGCAGAGTGTCGCCATCTGTTCTAGGGAACCTAAAAGGGACATCGGTCCATGGCAGCACTCTGGAGATGGCCACCTGGGTGCCCAAGGGATAGAAAACCATTCCGGTCACCTGGAGGAACAGGGAGAGTTCGTCCTTGATTATGATTCTGCCACATGGATAAGCCACCCTAAATATCTGAAATATTGGAGTAGTTTAAAATTGTTTTTATCATGGAAAATTTAAAATATATCTAAAAGTTGAGAGACTATTATGAGACCTCTGAGAAGCCGTCGTTATCAGTTCTCCGCCAACCTGAACTTGCCTGTATTCCCACGGTTCCCACCTCGGTTCTCCCGAAGCCAACCTCAACAACCTGTTATTTCATCTCTGAGCACTCCAATATATATTCTGTAGAGAAGTTTTAAACATTCTAAGAGAATAGCACTAGAATGGGTAGAAAATGGAAAAATATTTAAATTGAGTATGAGAAATAATTCTAGCAGAGCTGTCAACCATGAGTTGATTGCCTTGGGAAGTAGTGAGTTTATCATTAAGGACCTAGTCAAGTCAAACTCAGGTAACCCACTTGTTAGTGATATAACAGAGGAATTCAGCACTGGCTAAGTGATTGGATTTAATCACTGGTTCTCAGACACCTGACAGATGGCACTGAAGTACTGCACACGTTCATATATGGTTTCCTACAAGCCAGGGCAACATCATGTATTTTTCTCCCCTAAATAAAGGACAGTAAAATGTAAGCAAGTGGGAGGTTGTTACCACAGAGATTAAGTTTGCTTTAATTTATTGGCAATAAGAAATCCTTTACAAACCCTGATGCTTGGAATGGAAACAAATTATGGGGCCCTGCCGCACATGCAATGCTGGATGTCCAGTGGCTCTGCAGTTCTGGGAGCAAGAACCATGGGACCAGCTGCCCGGGAGGGTCTGTGATCACAAAGAGGGTTTTTCACTCTGTCAGTCAAGCAGACAGCAATCTGTCCACTTGCTAGCTCTGCAGAGGATCTACTCACATGGAGAAATTCAAGATGAAGGCTCCTTTGGGAATCTGGACATCAAACACAACATCCTGAGGCTGCGGGGAGTGGTTCACCAATTTGCTCTGGATGATGGTATTGGCCATACGAGAAGTAATTGTGGACTGGACTTTATAGCTATAAAGAGTTACTTGATCACCATCCTCCTGAAATTGGCAAGAAGGTAGAACCGTACTCAGAAAAATCATGCAGAGCATCACTACTCACGTGATATTCACAGCGGTCTATTTTGCTTATTACGAACAATTCTGGGTCATTGGTGAACATATAACTCAGGCATTGTTGAGCAGTCTCCTAATTCCTTCAAATATCCTATGAGAAGTTGGCTTTCATTTTGAGATGATTTGAGATAATCTGTTTTGGGATACTTTGAGATAATTTTTTTTTTTAAACCCAGGTAGAAAACAATTGTACAAAGGAAGGCTGGATTGAGAATGTCCACAAAATAACGTCAAACTCAGGGCCACAGCTGGGGAAAAGAGGAGGGGCTGCAAGTGGGAGGAGGATCCTGCTGTGCCTCCAGAGCGGCCTGCTGGCTGGGCTGCCATGGGGTGAGGGGCACATGCAGCTTCCTGAATGCTGCCATCCTACCTTCTTTAGTCTCATCTATTACTATTTCAGGACATGCCTGAGATCTGTAAGCTTCTTCAGACCGACGGCTATTGTGTGGCCTACGGTACTAGATTTTTCTTTTTTTTCCTCCAAGAGGGCTTGCTTATTTCAGTACTAATTCTCATCCCCCAAGCTTTATTGTCCAAGACGAAACCTTTCAACTAATAAATACCCAGCTCATCTCAAGCTAAGATAAACTCCAGCCTAACTGACTTGCCCTTCTACTCTCTTAATATGAGTATCTCTGATGGTTGTTGTCAGTTCAAGGCAGGAAGTGCAACGTAAGTCACTTCCTCTGGCTGTTCTCTGGCCCCGGAAGGTCTGCTCTGAACATCTCAGGGAACTGGGTCATCTCATGTCTGTGCGTGCCTTTCCACAGCTGCTATTTTATTCTCCAAACCTGTCAGGTGTTAGATTCTAAAGCAAAACTGTTAAGTTGGAATGAATATGTACGTTTGGATAGAAACTATATGGTTGGTGAAACTGAAGAAAATAAAGAGAAAAGACATTTTTATCTCTCAGTGACATCTGTCCTGCCTGCGCATACTGTACTCTTTCCTGCTGAGTTTTAGAAACTCTCCCAAACAGTATTGGGCAAGGAGGGTATTTCAAAAGTCAGGTAAATACACTTAGCGATGATGACAAAAGAGACATCTCGATTGATTTTCAGATAATTGTTAACAGGAAAATCATTCGGACATCAATCTGTAACAAAAAGCAAACTTACCAGCCTTTCGCCCGACTCTTCTTCAGAAAGGCTTCTCTGTGAAAGGAAGTTAGATAATCATTCTGCAACTGCATGTTACTTATTACCTCTAGGGCAAAAGCTGTTCTCTCAGTCAAAAACATTTATTTACCTCCAGTACTGAACCGTAGTTTATTCACTGGAGCCGAGACATAAATATGGAATATTCTCAAAATCTATTTTCTACTGGTGAGCACATTTTTTTCTGAACAAATTTCTCAGCCATTCTTGGTTGCATGGACACTGTTTTATGATAACAGTGCTAAAACAAATATTTTTCACTGGAGATATCCAACCCTACTCTTACGGGGTACCATGTATCCCCTTTGCTCTATTTGTGTGATTTGATTTTTATTCAGGTGAATGGTGATTTGCATGCCCCATTCTGCCATGAGGCTGTGGGGCTCTGGACATGCTGTCCCCATGGTCTGAAATGCCTGGTCTCTCCTGATCTCACCCACCCTTCAAATCTCAGATTTGGTAGAATTTCCTCAGTGAAATTCTGACCTCCGGACTGGTCAGTTTCCTTTACTATATGTTCTCATGGCAACTTATTCCTTCCCTGAGACCATCTACTTGGCTTCATAAATATCCTTTCTACTTGAGGGGTGATTTCCTTAAGGTCTCTCTCCTTCTGGACTAAGCTGTGTGAGAGTAGGGACTTTGATGTGCTTCCCTGGTGCCAAGCACTGTCGCTGGCACCTGGAAAATTCTCTGCTCTTGCTGCTACCATGCTGAGAGATTATGCATGTGAATAACTGTCCTGTGAGCAGAGACGGAGGAAATCACCTTTTCTTTGAGAGGTGAGTGGTTTAAGAGTGATGGGTGAACATTTGCTGTTTGAGGGATTATACAACAAGCCAAGTGGGGTTGGGGATTTAGCTCGGTGGTAGAGTGCTTGCCCGCAAGGCCCTAAGTTCTATCCCCAGCACCCCCCCCAAGTA
This sequence comes from Hystrix cristata, assembly GCA_004026905.1. Classification (NCBI taxonomy): domain Eukaryota; kingdom Metazoa; phylum Chordata; class Mammalia; order Rodentia; family Hystricidae; genus Hystrix; species Hystrix cristata. The sequence goes on along the minus strand of PVJO010010840.1, from coordinate 12,167 downwards.
AAAACCAGAAACAAAAACAAGTCAAATGTTGGATGTAATGTCAGCTTGCCTGATTTGGAGTGAACTGAGATTTTGGTGGATGCTCTCTAACACAATGATTATCTTCTTTCTGACTTTTTGAGTGCCAGGCTCAATAATCAGGTTTCTGTCTTGTTCCTACATGAAGACCTGACACGAAGTCTTGCCTGTTGGGTTTTAATATTATCAACCTACAGAAACCTGGACTTTAGAAAGCCAAACATTCACACCCATCCCAGGTAAGTCATTGGTGAGCTGAGTGCTGCTTCCCTGAATATCTCCTTTCTCAGCACATGGGCTCTGTGCTGAAGAATTGGAACCCTTCCTGGCACTGCAAAGAACTCAGCCCTCTGAATGAGGGACTCTGGCTATGCTGCCCTGCGACTCTGGGATGCAGCCCCCAAGGTGGTCAGGTCTCCTTCCCAGGGGCTCCCAAGACAGACAGAGGAGAGGAAGGGAAATGCGTGACTGCAATGGCAAATGTCTTGTCACCACTGGATCAAGAGATACGTTCCTAAAAGGAAATTCCTTCTTATAAGGCAATGCCATGATTGCATTATTTTAAATTTTGAAGAAACACATAGCCAGGTATCTTCTGAGGCACTGTGTGACCACTATGGTTGGAGGCTGCTGGACACCCCTACGGGGGCATCACTTTCTTCCCCTTCACAATGCTTCACCTGGGCATAAAAGCACTGGACTCTGCCACAAAGTGAGCTTTTGAGAAAATTGAGCAACAGGCATCATCCTACTTCCCTTACTTCTACAATGATGATCTCACACAATGTTTCCCCTTCAGAAGTAAAGCTTACTGTACCTGATACCTCCGGTTCTCTGGCACAAATCGAAATTTGCCTGGGGCCAATTGCACAAGATCACCATATTCTGCAAACTTAAGAAAGAATTTAGGGCATTTAGTTCTATTTTTAAATGTCTAGAGCAAAAGAGGCAGCTGGTAGTATTCACTGAATTATTTTGCATTCTTTCCTCTGCCTCTATATAATCTTATATATATATATATATATATTTTACACAATGGCTTCTTCAGTATACTTACGTTTGCTAGTTAGGTCTCAGAGGAGAGTAAATACAAATTAACATCTTCTGATTTTTTGGATGCAGGAATTATATTTCTAAGTTTGCATGGAGATGATGGACAGACATGTAGGATCAAAGTGGCCCAGTAATTAGGTGAGTGCCTGGGGAAGTATTTGGGTGGACTTGGCAGAGCGGGGGCATTAGCAGTGTCGGACGGGGCAGATGTGAACCGTTCATCTCCTTGCTTTAAAAATGTAAGTGGAAGAGGAGCATCAGTTAGAAATGACTGAAAAAGCACAAATACATTTGGGTGTCTTGGCTTCAATTAAAAATTCCAACACACTGTTGCTTTCCAAAGTATTAGAAACTATGACAGAGTCTAAACAGAGTGATTCCTCCCTCCTACCACAAATATGCCATCATAGTCTTAGCTTTTTTTAATTAGAAAATACTTTTAACTTAAATTTATTTTTGATTAATACGAAGTCATAAAAATTATACATATTTATGGAGTACCATATGATGTTTTGATACATGTATACAGTACGTTAATGTTTAAATCAGGATAAATATATCTAGTTCCTCAAACATCACTTTCCCTTTTTATTTTATGAAAAATAAAGCATTTTCAAAACTGAATAATAAGAGAATAACAATTACTACACTGTATCTTGTTATCTTCAAGGTAGTTCTTGGCAGTTTTGTAGGCAATCCGTCCTTCAAGAATTACAGACTTCTACATTTGCTAGGATAGTCCTATAACATTTTTGCCTTTCTAGCATAAAAGTAGCTCTTGTTTGACCTTCAGAATGACTCAGTCCAAGAACTTCCTTATATTGGGATGGCTAAGGGTTTAAAGTGGAGACTGAACTCCATGGAAATTATTCCTTCACTTTGCCAGCCCACTTGCTGTCTCCCCTTATAACAAGAAAATTTAAAATGTCTTTGTTACAAAAATCATCGTTCAGTTAGTTATGAAACACAATGGTGCCATGATAATGACTTCTATTAAGAGCTGTCACGATATTTCTTAATAGTACTAGCAATAATTATTAAGCACTGTGCTAGGTAGTTTACATACATCATCTAATGCTCATAAAAATCCTGTGAATTAGATCTATTCCTACTCCCATTTTTAAGTCAGGAGTCAATAACTACGCTCCGTAAGTGCTACACTATGATGCCTGATCATTGAACTTAAGGCTCACACAAAACTTGTTAATGTATTAAGAGGCAAACACCTATTCCAGTAATTGTAACAGTAAACACTTGCACTCTGATGAATAGTCTCACAAGTGTCCGTTCTACATAGAACAAGGTCATCCAATGGCAATTACAGTACAATCAGCTCTTTGCTGACTGTTTAGGACAACAGCAGGGAGTCCTCTGGAATTACTCACTTCAGGAAGTCCATTTGTGGGGATTTCGAAGGCTGGTGCTTCCAAAAGAAATAACCAGATGAGACAGCAGGTGAGTTGCTTCATTTTCCTGGACAGTGTCACCACCTCTCCAGAGTTGGTCTGGGGAGAGCGCTGCTCCTTCCCGCTGAATCAAGTTCAAAGGAAAAAGTGAAGAGAACAGTTCACCTTAAAAAAGAAGAAAAAGAAGAACGCTGTCTAACTTTGTTCAAAATCGGGACAAATATTTGTTCTGGAGCTCAAATTTGAGCAGTGGGGGTGGGAGGAGCATGCAGAGGTTAATCAAACAGCAAAGCCAGAACAGTTGCTAGGCTGCAGCGACAAGTCAGGCGCAGACTCTGGGTTGGACGGCTGTGCTTTTTTTGTTCCTTTTACTAATTTCTGTTGACCTAAAAATAATTATCATCTTCTTTAAAGGACCAAGTGTGGAATCATACCAAGAAATGGAGGCAGAGAGAAAAGCTAAAGTGAAAATTTTGGGAAGCAAAATGCTTTCATTTAAGTGAAAGCAGGAGATAGCTAGACATGGGTGCGTGTGCCTGCAGTGCACTAGGAGGACTGTAGCAGGAAGGTTGAAAGTTTGAAGCCAGCCCGGACAATTTAGTGAGACCCTGTCTCAAAATTTAAGGGGCTGGGGATTTAGCTCTTTGGTAGAGCACTTGCCTGGCATGCATAAAGCCCTGGGTTCAATCCCTGACATTGCAAAAACACACACAAAAAAATTAAAAAATAAAGTAAGAGAGCCAGGCGTGGTGGTGCACGCTTATAATCCCAGCACTAAGGAGGCAGAGGCAGGAGGATTGCTGCAAGTTCAAGGCCAGTCTGGGCTACATAGTGAGCTCAAGGCCAGCTTGCACTATGTAGCGAAACCCTGCCTCAAAAAACCAAAATGAAAAAAAAAAGTAGGAGAAATTTAGGAAAGTAAAAGAAGAAAGACATTGGTTTTCTTAGCTAAGATTTCACAGTTACTATTTCCCCGCTCTCTTTGATGATGGGGTACTTCTTACATTTAAAGAACCAGGCAAGTTGAGGCAGTAGACAAAAGCTCACTTGTCAGGGAGAATGACCTTGAATGGATTTGATTTAGGTCACGATAGAATTAGTGTCCCTGTGAGACACAGGAGTATGCTGCCTGTCCCTCTCTCTCCCTCTCCCTTTCTCTCCCTCTCCGTCTTCCTCTCCCTTTCTCACATTCTTTCTTCTCTGTTATGTGAGGACACAGGGAGAAGACAGCAGCAGTCTACACACCAGGAAAATGATCCACGCCAAAGACCAAATGGGCTTCTTCCCCGGTCTTAGACTGCCAGGTTTCAGACCTATGAGAAATAAATTTCTGGCTGGGGACTCAGCTTAGTAGTAGAGTGCTTGCCTTACAAGCGCAAGGCCCTGAGTTTGATCCCCAGCACCAAAACAAAACAAAACAAAGAAACAGAAGAAATAAATTTCTGTTTAAATTGCTCAGTTTGTGGCATCTCATTGTAGCAGCCTGAGTTAAGATGCCTACCTACCCTTACAGGGTTTTTGTGAACATTAAGTATGACAGTGTGTGTAAGTTACTTGACATATATTAGATGTTCAATAAACATTGTTTACAAATTAACTTTTTCTTTTTTTGAGATAGAGTCTTGCTATATAGTCTGTGCTGGCCTTGAACTCACTACGTAGCCCAGGTTGGCCTCGAACTCATGATGATCCTCCTGCCTCAGCCTCCTGGTGCTGGGATTACTGGTGTGTGCCACTATGCCTGATCAAATTAACTTTATCATTAAAGAAGAATATAGATTTCTATGTGAAAACATTTAAGGCACATAAAATAAAGTTTAATACTTACTTAGTACTTACTAGATATTTTAATCTATAAGGTCACTTCTATTTTCAGATTTTTTTTTTTTTTGAGACAGGGCCTCGCTATGTAGTCATTTCAGGCTGGCCTTGAACTCACCGTGTAGCCCAGGCTGGCCTCAAACTCATGGTGCTCCTCCTGCCTCAGTCTCCTTAGTGCTGGCATTATAGGTGTGCACTGCCAAGCCTGGCTAATTCTCAGATTTATAGCATAAATCTTTATTTAGTGCCTAACAGTACATTTTCCTGCATATTTTAGATGATGAATAAAATCTGCTCAAAGATTTAATAAGTTTTCCTCATAGATTACTTCGCTTTATTGCTCTTTTTTTGCTTTTCATTCTGCTCAGCAGTTCAGTTGCTTTAATAGATTTTATGTCCCTTTGATTTTGCACATTATCATCAAGCTCTCTCTGTAAGATTTGCTCATGAGACCAGTGCAGGGAAGACATTTTATGTATTAACCGATCTTGGTAGACTTTTACTTTCTTTGTAACAAACCAGAAACAGTCTCTTGGACAAGGCACTGGAATAGGCAGCTCAGGTTCTGGGCAGAATTTCAGCACAGGGGAAGCTGTCTCATGTCTAAGGCTAAGTACACACTGCCAACTTCTGGTATCTTGCAGCTCCGTGGTACATGTAAGCTTCATTCGCAGGGTGTATAACCGAGACTTGTCTGTTTTTCTGCCTAGATTTTGTCTTCAGCCTCAGCAACTGCACCGGGGTGAAGGGGCTGGGACAATATGAGTTCTGGAATAAAGGAAAGGAGGCACTAGATTGTCCTTTCCTTGTCTGTGATGAGCTGGGTGGGCTCCTGCCCAAGTCAAGTGGGTGCCATGTCCAGGCCCTCACTGGAAACCAGGCCCTCATGGGAAACCAGGCCCTCACTGGAAACCAGATCCTCACTGGAAACCAAGCCCTCATGGGAAACCAACCCCTCATGGGAAACCAGGCCCTCATGGGAAACCAAGCCCTCATGGGAAACCAGGCCCTCATGGGAAACCAGGCCCTCATGGGAAACCAAGCCCTCATGGGAAACCAGGCCCTCACGGGAAACCAGGCCCTCATGGGAAACCAAGCCCTCATGGGAAACCAAGCCTTTATGGAAAACCAGGCCCTCACTGGAAGCCAGGCCCTCATGGGAAACCAGGCCCTCATGGGGCAGTTATGACCCAATGGCACGGTTTCAAAAACTATGATTTTCGAAGTTCTGGCCTCTTCCATCAATCATCTCATCATCAATGATTTTAACACGATATTCAAAATTACTTAAGAAACCAAGCCAGGGGCAGGCTGGACCGCAGCTCTTTTCATGCTGATGGCCTGTCTCCGGATCCCAAAGTCCTGGGATAAACACCTTGTTTGTTCTCTCCTGATGTTCAGAAGCAGAATGGCCCCCACCCTGGTAGGTTGTGTGTTCGGATCGCTGAGTCCTGAACCTGTGACCCTGCCTCTCCCCTCCCCCAGGCCTGTGCAGCTGAAAGGTGGTGAGCTGAAAGTATCCACTGTCTTAAATGTTTCTGATTTACAAAACTGAAAGTACTACTGTGACTCTCACAAGAATATTCACTTTCATGGATGTGAAAACAAGTAGGAAATCTACATGGAAAAAAATTTCACAATATGCCATAGGTTTGAACAAACAAATTAGTTGAATACTCATTGAGAATTCTGAGAAACATCAATAAAGTTGCAAATCATCACTGCAAATATCATTTTGATTCAGTTAACAGTATAGCAATTACAGATTTATAATATTTAGTTTTATCATTGTGAAAGAGTATAACTTTTGAAGTCCAAAGTTGAAGCCGAACTTAGTTGAAGCTCTACCTGACTAGCAAGTCCTTGTTCACTAGGTCTGATAAAGCACGATGTGGAGAACGTCTGTTTTCTACCTACATTTGAGCTCTGCTGTCTTCCTCCTCAGGGTGAAGTCAAGACATTTTTTTAAGAATTAAGGATTAACTGTTTTAATTTTCTACCAAATCTTTCCCACTCTTTTAGGCACAGGTGTGGTTTAGTGTGATTTGGAGCCAGAACACAACGATGTTTGGAAGAAAAAATGTCTGAAAGAGAGTAAATGTAACACAAGTCAAAAATGTGATATAATAAGGAGTGTAGCGGCTGATACCTCATTTGTCCTTGAGCCAATGAAACTTGGTTGTGCTGTTGAATCATTTCAGTTATTTTCTTTTCTGTGTTCTCAATGTCTACAGTTCTAATTCATACCCATTGCTAAGGCGAAGACAGTTGGGCCCAGGATGCCAGTGAGCAGCCACAGCAGGTCCGTTCTAGCACAGCAGTTTCTGATATCCTTTCTAGGGTGTCTGGGTATTTCTGGGAAGGAAGGGGACAGTCATGGGGGTAGAGTTACCCTGACACTCAGATTAGGCACTGGTATTCCATGTTCCAGGCAGGAAGTACCTTCTCGTGAGCTTTGGAGGTATTTCCAAGATGTACAGAGCACAAGAGATGTCTGGGGCACAAGCGATGTTCAATGCCACCTAACTGGACTCTCTAATTAAAAAGACAGTGACGTGAGGTTCATGCGGCCAGAGTCATCCAGCCAGGTAGCAGATGGAGAAGTGGCACGGAAGGGCTGAGGGCACACGTGGCCCTGGCAATGGGATCTGAACTGAGCAGTCTGGTTCCAGGACCTCACTATCCATCACTCTCTAGTTCACTAGTGCTTTCACCATTTTCTGCAAATCTCTGTGTGCCTCAACGTCCTCATCTGGAGGCTGAGGATAAGATACATAAAGGGCTTCAAACAGTGCTGGGGACACACCAAGTGCTTCTGAAGTGTTAATCATTATTAGAAGTAAAGCAAGTTCAGTACAAGGCGTTGTGACTTCCAGGCAAGTGCTGTGTGCTTTCCCCATTCATGTTGCTGCTCTTGACTCCTCTGAGTGTTAAGGGCACTTCCCAGAGAATGCATGTAGCCAAGGAGAAAGGCAGATCATATTAGCTTTTAATCAACATTTACTGAGCATCACTTCCACCCCTAATTAATCCCCTGCAGTTCAGTGGTAGGGCAAGAGAACCAATTCTGCCCCTTCTTTCTAGTGAGAGTAATTTGAAAAGAACAGACCAGGAGGGGCAAATGAAGAGTCATAACTAAGAGGTGGGGCACCACAAGGCTGGAAAGTCTAAAAAGAGAATAAACCAGATCTTGTGAGACCCACCAAAATGCGCTTTAAAAACCATGTTTGAAAAATGTGGGAAAACATTAAATAGACCAACAGTAAGGGAAAGATAGAATAATGTCAACTCATAGTTCATATAGGCTGATATTTTCCTCAGAATATGACTATCAGTCTGGAAAGAACAACAGAAGCAAAGAAGTAGAGGGAAATAAAACCCAAGAGAAATGTGGTTATAACCAGACTGCATTGAAGTAGTTTAAATGAATGGATTCCCAGACTAATTATGCCCCAGGCTACTGAACAAAGGTCCAAATGGAAAGAGCTTGTAAATTATAACTATTAGGCTACTTCAGTGTTCAAAAAGGAAGACATCTAGATTCTGTAAATTGTAGGACGGAGAGTTGGAAGTTGACTAGATTTTGAAAAAAAATTTATGTGAAACTATTAAAAAGATAGTTTGAGAACCTCTTTAAAAATGAAATAGTTTGACAAAATTGTGTGTGTGTGTGTGTGTGTGTGTGTGTGGTGTGTGGTGGGGGGAGTCTGATGACTAACACTGACCAGTATGGGGAGGGGTGAGATGAGGAGCCAGTGGGAGGTGAGGGTCAAGGTGGAGTTGGAGATTGTTACCTAGATAAACAACTGACAAGGAGGAGATGTGTATTTTGTTTTTTTGTTTTTTGGGGGTTTTTTGGGTGCGGGGGATTGAACTCAGGGCCCTGTGGTTGCAAGGCAAGCACTCTAACCACTGCGCTAAATCCCCAGCCCCAAGGAGGGAATGTGTATTTTGGTGCACAGTTTTAGAGGTTTCAGTCCACATTCGTGACTCTGTTGCTTTGGGGCCTGTGGTGAAACAATGCACCATGGTGGGAGCTGTGTCGGGGGAAACTGCTCACCTCATGGCAGCCAGAAGGCAGAGAGAGTAAGGGGAGCAGGGAGAAGAAGGGTTTAGGGTTCCAATAGCCCTTGAAGGCCACACCCCGAATAGCCTAACTTCCTCTCAGTAGGCCCCACCTCCTACAGGTGCTACCACCTCGCAAAAGTGCCACAAGTTAAGGTTTTGGGGGCACTCCAGATCCAAACTATAGTATAGCTTGACAGACCAAGGTAGGCAGAAGAAGGCAGCCTGGGCCTTGAAATCCAGGAGTTGAGTGCAAAGAAGCCAAAAGGAGACTGGAAACAAAGTCAAGCAGAAAGTGTACTGTCAAGAAATTCTCGGGAGTCAGGAAGCAGAAGAACCAAACCATCTTTTGGTGTAGCTGAGGTTGGGCTTATGTCCAGGCCAGAGATGTGGCCCCATCCTAACCAGGGACTGAGAGGTAAACCAGCTTGTCGGTAAACCCAGGGGCTGGTAACACATGCATAGCGCAGAAGCACTGCCCGCAAGTCATAGCCCAGTTCTTTCCCTTGATTATCAAGCTTGTAAAAGCACAGGGAGATTTACTGCCTAAAGAATCAGTGATTATTCAGTGCTTGATTGAACATTAAGTTGAGCTAATTTTACTTTTTTTGATTATGATATTTCTAAATTGGAAGATTCAGATTTGTTATCAGCAGATTGGTCACTGTGTGCTTATCATGGATGAAGGAGGAAAGAAATGGTATGAATTTCATCTGGTTAATTGTAGAACAAAGTCGTTTGAAAAAGTTCAAGCAGAAAAGCTTTGATGAATAGACTGATGTTACTTGAATGAATGAATTTAGTGGAGGAAAATAGGGCCCTTAATTCATGGAACCTGTTTGAACAAACCATTCCTGAAATAAAATTGAATGCTGAAAAAGGAGATCAGCTGGACATAAATTCTAGAAGCACTTCGCTGAAGTCTCAGTGCATTCTAATACAGACATGGAATACTGTATCCAATTTTAAGTGATATTATGAAGAATTTCTTTAATAAACTAGAGGTAAACGAAGTATTGGAGGCTATATGATAGAGATTTGAAAACTGTCATATGAGGATATAGAATTAATACACTGTTAAAGAAGAAAAAAACTTTCAAAAATGAGAAACTGGGGTGGTGATGACAACCATCTACGTATGAAGCCAAAGAGGAGGTTATTTAAGGAATTGTTATTCTGTGGAGACTCCACACCAGAATGGAAGAACAAAGAGTCCAGGAAAAGAAATGAACAGTTGGAAGAAGCTGGGCAGGGGCTCAGTCTACGTGGCAGAAGGATGAGCAGGGCCCATACTGCACAGAGGAGTTCAAATGGATGGAGTGAGTCCCTTCTGGAAGGCATCCAAGGACTCTGAGCACCGGCTGGCACATTCCTTGAGATGCAGTTTGGGAGTATCCACAGGTCCATGACATGGGCTTCATGCCCATGGGCATGGGCTTAATCACTGAATTTCCAGGGTATGGTACCTGGAATGCTCTTGTTACCTCCTGCTACATTAGTGTTTTAAAACAACAGTTTAATATGTCTCCTGAGTCTGGGAGTTGACTAGGTTCAGAAGGGTGGGTCTTTCATCCTACATGGTATTGGCAAGGCCTGCAGACAATGGGACGCTCAATTGGTTTGGAGCATCCAATGCCCTCATCAAAGGCCTGTGTTTGGTGCTGAGTGTAGGCTGGGAGCTCAGCCAGGGCTGCTGACCAGAGTGCCTCGGTTCTCCTCTGCACGGTATCCCCGTGTGACTTGCATGGCGAGTTGGTCTCCAGAAGGGCATTCATCCCGAAGGTGCAGATGTGGAAGCTGTAGATCACATAAGGGCCACCTCTAGAACTTGCATGGCTACATTTCTCTAGTGTTGGGTGAACTGAGTCTCAGAGACAGCCGTGATTCAAGGGGAGGGGGAATAAATTCCACCTCTAGTTAGAAGAGGGGCAGTGAGTATGCGGCCGTCTTTAGTCCACTACAAGAAAAATGCGGGATAGGAGGTGGAGTACAGGAATGGAATTTCAGAGACTCTGTCTCAAAATAGAAATGACAACCTAAAGGAGGGTATTACGAAGGTGAACTGAATGATACACGTGGAGATCTTTATAACAATTGGAACATAGTCAAGACTTGTTAGATAACAGCCACTGTTAGTAATACTATTGTAATTATGAATGCCGTGTCTGCCGTGGAAGTGTCTAATCTCTAAATAGAGGCTGGAAGACTAGAATTAGGAAGGCACACAAGAGATTCCCACATTGGTACAGTTAACTGTTGAAAATTGAACTCTAAGGGACTATGAGTCTCCCTCAGCTCAAAGATGCTAGAAAATGACTTCCTCCCCTTTTCACTTGTGTCAGTCAGCACATTTCCCTCTTCCATCTAGCTTCTTTCTTGCTGCATCTGGAGAGGAGTCTATGTGAGATGAGTTATGAAATGAGGACAGCATAAAAAACAGACCCCAAAGAAAAGTATTTCAAGTCGGTGGGGGTCTACGGCACTCTTCAAGTTGGAGCAAACAAAGAAACAAATTGGCCCTTTAAAACACATATTTATTTGTGTGGCCTTTTAATATAGGACTTGCTCTATATTACAAACACATTGTAGTTTTATTTCTTCTAGGTAGAGACTAGGGCGTCAATTTGTTCTTGCATACAGTAGGTTCGTACTTCTTGAGTATTCCCATGCTTGTCAGTATAAAGGGGAAAATGGTCCCTAAAGTCACAACTGATTGAGACTGCTTTTGTCTCTAAGAGAGTATTAGAGTTGCTGTCTGGAAAATGTAGCTGTGTGTATGGAATATTCTATTATAGGCATTCCTTGTTTCCCATGCATGGACTTCATTTGGTTAAATAACTCAGCCTTGTTACATCACGGCTCAAATCTCAGTCTCACAGAACATCCATGGGAAGAAGTGCGCAAAGGGCATGCGTGGCCGCCAGTTTCCCAGTCTGTCAGTCAATCTACATAGTAACAGATAATCATGGCCGGTGATTGGTGAACAATGGCATTACTTCCTATCCCGTCTTCCTGTGATCCACCCCTGTACATCTGCTTTGGGTTCAAATGCAGGCAGAAAAATGTGTAGCTTGTTTTCTCCTTAACCTACAGTGATCTACCCACCTGATGCTTCACAAAAATGGATAATTGAAAGACAGAACAGGCAATGATGATGAAAGTGCAACAAGGAAAGAGAAATCGATAGGCTGTGAGTAAAATTTCAATTTGGATGTATAAAAAGTTATAGAAGGAACAGCTGAGCAGGGGAAAATGCTATATAGAACATGAGCAGCTATTCCTCCTACACCAACTGCACCCTTGTAAGACTTAAAAAATAAGAAGCTATATTCCACAGTTAGATTAATACAGGGAGAGAGGGAGAAAGGGAGGAAAAGAAGGAGGGAAAGAGAGAAAAAGAGAGGCTTTGGGAAATGTATTAGTCAGTATGGGCTAGGCAGCGTATGTAACAAACAATCCCCAAATCTCAGAGGCTTAAAAGAACCACAGTTTTCTTGCTGCTTGGGCATTTGTGTCCTCTGGAGGTGAGCTGGAGCTCTGGCCTCCTTCCCTTACTCAGAAGTCCAGGTGGACAGAGGCAGAGGACACTGGTAGGGAGAATGGTAATTGTTATGGTTTGTGTCTAGATGTCCCCCCAAAGCCTCATGTGGTAAGAGATAGCTGGATCTAGAGTGTGTGATTACTAAATTGATCCATTGATCGGTTTGGCATTGTTCTGCTGGGATCAAGGATGTGAGCCTGAGATTGGGGGGTGGGAGTGTGGGCTGCCCTGGGGGCAGGTAGCCTAGATAATAGATACAGGAA
>PVJO010010839.1:44660-62512 GCA_004026905.1 Hystrix cristata | reverse complement strand
TGTGCAGGCAGGCTCTGGTCCTGCAACAAAGTCTCTGGTGGGTAGAGTGAGGCCCACACTGGTCTGGGGTGTAGGTGCTCACTGATCTGAGGTGCACAGGCAGGCCCTGGACCCCTGATGAAGTCTCCAATAGATGGGGTGAGGTTCAAAAATACATTTTATCTCTCAGGTCAAAAAAGGAACATCCAAAAACCATTTCTAGAAGCCTTAGAATCACCAGAAGCCTACTTATAAATGCAGAATATCTGTGCCATTCTGTTCCTGCCAACTAATAACCATTATTCAAACAACATTCTCAAGAGATTCATATTCACATTGAAATTGAGAAGTTTGGGTCAAGAACAGTTTTGCTCAACCTCCATGCAGTTAACTTTTCTCCTAGATAACAGTTTGTGGTAAGCCGTACTCTGCCTCTCAGGTTGAGAAGCATCCCAGCTTCAATCAGCTAAGGAGAGTAGCCAATGTAAAATGTAAGATTTCTACAGATCTTACCAAGTGTCTCCCAAAGGTATAATTACCCACAGCAGAGAGAAAAAAAACATGATGCATAAAATCATGAAATATTTTAGTAAACTTCATCCATGCTCAGTTCATGATTTCGGTCAGATCACTTAAATCCTATGACCATTTTTGTGTAAATGTAAAATGAGTTCCTAATACTATTCATTTCATATGAGTGAAGTGTAAAAATAAAATGAAACAATCTTTGCTAGATTTTAAAAATCTTTGCCATTGTGCATAAAAAGTAAAAATATATGATAAAATTACCAAATATTTCATAACTGAAAGAGTAAATGACAATATGAACTATAAAGTGGTTTGTAACAATCTTCATAAAGCCAAAGATTATAACTTCCCATGATTTTATAACAAATGAAAACTGTTACATTTCTTGAAAAGAGAAGCTAGTTTTTGGAAAATAACAGAAGTCATTTCTCCTCTACATATCAGTGTTTGGAGTTCCTAGGAACCTGGAAAATTAAGATATCTCAGGCTTTGCACAAAATTGTAATTTAGGATTTGGCAATGTTGTTAATAAGGTTAGATTTGTGGAAGGCAGAAAATTTCATGGAGAAGGAGAAATAAAGCCTGTATTCACCTGATTTCTAACTTGGTCACTTGGGATCATATAATGAACAGAAAATTTTTTTGTCGTCTAGACCAGTGTCCCACATGATAACTAGGTGCTCAGAGGTGGTAGTAACAATTGGAAAAGTATCTAATGAGGACAAGTAGTGGTTATAAGTGTATTCCCTGAACAATCACTGAGGGAGTACAAATTTAGGCTGGACGAGACAAGGTGATTCCTTTCAGAGCCTATGCTTGGGTAGGAGACTGATATTTCATTCTTTTCTGCTTCCTTGCCTGGGGCTGGGTTTCTTTTACAACAATCCAGGGAGGAGGCCAAACTTTCATAAAGAGATCTTTTTCTCTGAGAAGCCATGAGGTGAGCCTGAGGCCCCTGTAGATACCACAGGAAACAGTCATTAAGAAGGGAAGCTGAAAAGTAAGCTGCGAAGCAAATAGCCCAGCGCAGAGCTGAATCACTGTGGTTATTTGCTTTCCTCCCAGAATAACTGGCAACACATTGAGTATGTTAAATACACAGACTCTGCAGTGTATAGATTATTATTATCCATTGGGTGCTGGGAATTACTTCGAAGTGGATAAGACTGAGAAATGTATTACTACATAGTATAGACTATTTTTCACAAAAGTGTAACATGTCCCAGAAGTTTTGCAGTTACGGAATAAGAAAATTGAGTCTAAGTGTGGAGAGATATGCAGTGAAATGAGGGAGTACTTAATTTTTAACATATGATGAATTTGAGCATTTTCTCAAGCTAACAGATACTTACAAATCCTACCTTGAAGCAGCAATCTGTGAAACAAATATTTCTCAGCGACTTTTTTTTTTTCATGCTATCTATGTATTTACATGAAGAAAATAAGACTTATTTCACTGGTAAAGAGAAAACTAAAGAAATTTATGTTGCAATTTTTTTTTTAATTTCTAAATTTTATTAGTACAGGCTTGCAGTACTAAATGATTACATTCATGGTAGGAAGTTGGTACATGTATGTAACACATCTCCATTCTTTTTGTCCTCTTCCATCCACCCCCCTTTTAATGCACTTTTTATTACAGTTGAGTCAGAATACATTGCTCAGTTTGCTGGCCTTTTATTTCTTTTTGGATCTCAAAAATGTTTTATACCATATCTTCGTGTTTAATGGAATTGGGAATTTTTTATTTTGACTTAGTGCTTCAAAGGAAGATTGGGAGGAATGTTTTTCTAAATGTTGTTTGCAAGGAAGTTCTTTTACATATGTATAGATATATTTGGGGGCAAGTGAAATTTTATAAACTTTGTGTGGTAAAACCCAATAGTCCTCTTACATACCCATTTCCTTCACCACTGATATGCAAATTTGAAACGTTCCTCTACATGCTTAATAGTAATTAATTGCTCTTTATACCTTTTACCTTCTTATTCAAAATCTTTTCTTTTTATGACTTTTTGCCTTTTGTGTATTTATAAGTGGCAATCATCTTCTGGTGTTTTGCAAAATCATTTTTTATTCATCTAAAGATTACCTACATTTTATTATAACCCTATTTGTATGAAGAGACACCTCATTATATTCATGATGATTGCCATTCTGTACAATTCATACAAATAATTGGCTTCATGGTGTCATTGTGATGTCGTGGGAAAAAAAAAAGTGTTATAGCTCAAGTGTCACCAGTGTTACAGCTCTGTGAGATTTCAAGTGCCACTTGGGCACGCAACCAGGGTCAGGCTGGGTCAGCCATTACCTGTTTCATTACCATTTCTAAAGAGCTGGGGAAGGATTTTATGCCCTTTTGTCAGAACCTAGAGTTTGGCCCCTGGGGCTTTCCCACCTCAGTGAGGAATAAGCAAGATAATGCAGAAATGCATCCAGTTTACCTGCTTGATGCAAGAGCATAAAGGGAATTAGTTAATATGTTAGTCATGCTTACTGCACAACTTCATTAGGGTTTAAATTGTATTTAATGTCATAAGCACATTTGACTGCATTTATGTTTATGCAAGTTTCAATGACAAATGCATGTAGTATTTCTTCCAGTGTTATCTAAAAAGTATCTTTTTATTGTGTCATTCCCATCTTTGTCATGTGAACCTTGAAATAGAGACTCATGTTGATTTGATTGATATATGTTTTTCGAGAATTAAGATTCTTATTCAGTTTCATTTAATGCACTCTTGAAGTTATTTAATTATTGTATTGTTGTAAATACATGAATTCTTAACTCTGTACTTTTTTCTATTTCCTAACGTTTTATCACCTTTGCGAAAACACCAAACTGAATAAAGCAGGTGAGATCTCTGCTCAATTTGATCTTATATTACAATGGCCAACAAGGCTATGGTGTAAGAATTAATGCATATTACAGTGTCCCCAGGAACAAATCCTAAGCAGAAAGAGTGAGGATTGCCATGAAAATGGCAGGATTTTACACAGGAGAGTCTTACAGCCTGAACTTTACCACCAGGTAGTGGTAACAGTATGAGAACGCTCCAAATTGTTACTAATTCCATTCATGGGCTGTTGAATTCATTATGCTAATATTTTGTTTCAGATTTATTGTATCTGTACTCATCGAAGATGTCTGCCTGTAGTTTTCTTTTATGTACAGTCTTTCTCTAGCCAAATTTTGACTCTTTAGTACAGAAAACTGGAGACTAACTCACAGAGGGACATAAGGAAGGTTTCAGATTTATACTGTCATTGAAGTCAAAATAATGCCTAATTTCAGGTACATATCCAAAATGCTCAAACTCACAGAGCCATGGAAAAGAATGGAGTTATCAAGGAGTGGAAGAGGAGAAAATGGTAGTTATTGTCAATGATTTTTAGAGTTAAGATGACTAATTTCCAGACATCTAATGTACAACATAGCAAAATGATATTGTGCATGTTGAAATGTTCTATGCAGAGACATCTCCTGTTATGTGCTGTTACCACACATTATGAGAAAAGACACAAAGACACTCTGGACAGTAACAGGTGTGTTTATAACAGTGATTGGGGTGATAGAATGAACAGGATTTGCAGGTATCTGGACTCATCCATTTACACACATGGCATGTGGACAGTTTTTCATATAGGATTTATACCTCATAAAGTTGTTTAAAAAACCTAGAAGGCACAACATGAAAATAAAGGACCTCTGTGTGTCAGTTAGTCTTAACTGCCAACTTGCAGGGACTAAGAGGCTCCTGGCTACATGATGGTATCAAGGAAGCATAATACACATCATTAGATTAGTCCACTGATGTTCAGAGCTGAATGTGCTGTGGGAGGTGAAGCCCAGTTGGAGGATGGGATCTCTAGGGGATTGCTTAAAGGGAATATCGCTCACTGGATCTCTTTGCCCAATGTCTGCTTCTGGTCACCAACTGGTGAGCAACACGCTATCCCTGCTTCTCCACCTTGGAGTTTCTGCCTTGCAGGAAGCCCACAGTGTAATGAAACTGTGAGGTGAATTGAATCTGTCCTCTTCTCAATTGCACATTGGGTACTTTTTCCAATCAGTAGGCCTAAGCAATATAGTCTAGAACTTTAAAGTCTTACTACTTCAGCTGCTTCAGAGAAACCATATTACTTCTCATCATTTTCAGGCACGATCCCCACCTCATCACCTCCTTTGTTGCTCTTTTTGCCACACTGGCTTTCTTTTGAACTTTCATATAAGAAACAAGCACTTCTCTTAGGGCCTTTGCATGGCTCATTCCTTGTGCTGGACGCAGGCTTCTGCGGACAACCTCGAAGCTTCTTCTGATGAGAGTCCGTGGAGTCTCTGTTCAAATGGCCTCTCATTTACCTAACTTGCCAGCACCACCTTAAACATAGCACCTCCATCTGCCTTGGTTTTTTGTTTGTTTGTTTGTTTGTTTTGCCTTGGTTTTTCTTTGCCCATATTTTTCTTCAAAATGTTTATTACATAATGTGAAATCTAACCATTCATTTTTTTCACATACAAAATAATTATGCATATTGATGATGTCGTAATATGCTTAGATCCAAAAATGTATTGTGTAGTCTTAAAGTCTGCTTAAACCTATTTATCCCCTCAAATATATATATATATAACATAAATACATAATATAAATATCTAATATAAATACCTCTAATATAAATATATAATGTATAAATATATAATATATGTAAATATATAATATGTAAATATATAATATATGTAAATATATAAATATATATGTAATATATATATTTTTGGGTGCTAGAGATTGGACTCAGGGTCTTGCACTTGTTAGGCAAGCACTCCACCACTTGAGCTAAATCCCCAACCCCTATCCTCTCGATATTTATCAATTCCAAATAGTGCAAAATCTCATTTGATTTTACTAATAGCTTTATTTTTTCAGCACTGAGGATCAAACCCAGGGGCTCACACAGCCAAGCAATTACTCTACAAATGAACTACAGTTTTATTATATTCTAGTGAATGACTGAATTGTGGGGACATTTACTTTTCAGCACACTATGGTTGTAAGTCAGTTTGCATTACTCTTATGCATGAAACCATTGCTCTTAAAGCTTTAGAATATACAATATATGGAGAACATGAGAAAAGCTTCAGAATTCCTATCTTAGAAGGAGCAGTGGATAAGACAAAGGTGGCCAGATGCAAAAACCAACCAGGTTACTTTCCTCGTTACAACACATGGAACCACAAAATGTAACCAGAATTCCAGAATTTCTTCTTCTGGGAATTTCAGAAAACCAACAACTGCAACCCATCATGTTTGGGCTTTTCCTCTCCCTGTACCTGATCACTGTACTTGGGAACATGCTCATCATCCTGGTTACCATCTCAGATTCTCACCTACACACACCCATGTATTTCTTCCTCTCCAACCTGTCCTTTGTGGATATCTGTTTTACATCAACCACCATCCCAAAGATGCTGATGAACATTCAGACACAGAGCAAGGTCATAACATATGAAGGCTGCATCATCCAGATTTATTTTTTCTTATTATTTGCAGTGTTGGATAACTTCCTCCTGGCTGTGATGGCCTATGATAGGTATGTGGCTATCGGTCAGCCTCTGCACTACACTGTTATCATGAAGCCCTGGCTATGCAGATTGCTGGTGCTGGTGTCCTGGACCATGAGTGCCTTGGATTCTTTATTACATAGCTTAATGGTTTTGCAGCTGTCCTTTTGCACACACTTGGAAATCCCCCACTTTTTCTGTGAACTTAATCAGTTAATTCACCTCGCCTGCTCGGACACAACACTCAATGACTTGATGATATATATTACAGCCATGCTGCTGACTGTGGGTCCCCTTGCCGGCATCCTTTACTCTTACTCTAAAATTGTTTCCTCTATACACGCAATGTCATCGGCTCAGGGGAGGTATAAAGCATTTTCCACCTGTGCCTCTCACCTCTCAGTTGTGTCCTTATTCTATGGCACAGTTTTAGGTGTGTACTTTAGTTCTGCTGTCACTGAAAACTCACACTCAACTGCAACAGCCTCAGTGATGTACAGCGTGGTCACCCCCATGCTGAACCCCTTCATCTACAGTCTGAGGAACAAGGACATCAAGAGCGCTCTGAAGAGATTCTTTGACAGAGAACCTATACAAGCATCCTTTCTTCTGGAACTCAAAAAGTTCTGTTATTACTAGAACTTTATAGAGTGGACTCATCAGAGTAAATATTAATCGTTTAGTTCCTTTTTTCATTAGAGTTTGTGTGTAATATATAACGATCTCTTTTCTCATTAGTACTATGAATTAGAATTAGTACTATGTTGATCAGATTGTGAAAGTAGTGATTTCTTCCTTCTTTTATTTTCTGGTGTTCCCATTCTTTATATGTCACCTTTCTATAAAATCTATATACCTCATCTTGTTAGGCTATTATCTCTGACATTTAAACAGTGCTCTTCTTTATGATCTTATCGAGTCTCGGTGCTATTTTTAGTCATTGGTTTAGAAAAATGAAAAATTCCCATTTGTCTCTCTTTTGTTAGTCCAAACACCCTAGTTGTTTGCTGTCCTCCTTTTATGTAAAAATCACACTTGGCAACTAAAGTCATTTCTGTGAGTTTTATACTCAAGCAAATATTGAGACCACAGTTTTGCACTTATGGGAACACCAATCCTTAGATCATAAGAGTCCACTGTGTTTTATAAGAGATCCTTGGCTGTCTTTCATTAGTACTGTCTTTGTATTCACTTTGCTGTCCAGAGTAACTATCATAATCGCTGGCAAAATCGTTATCAAATATGTCTCCAAGTGAAGTCTACATAGAATGACAAATTTGAAATAATTGATTAACTATTTTAGTCTCAGAATCAGAGAAGACTCTACATATGATCAGATAAAAGTCTACATTATATATTGTATTATTATTCCAAAATTTCTTTTTGGTACTGTGATATAATCATTGTAGTGGGACATTCTGCTGTCCATGTGTAAGTGGGTTTATTCATTGAAGACTGGTTGCAATGTTTCATGTCTTATTTTGGAATTATCTTTCTGTTTTGGCTTGAAAACTTTCATTACCATGTAGAAATATGATTCCTTCCACTGCTGTATATGAAATATCCTCCCTCTTCTGACTTTTGTCACAACTGCTACAGGGGCGGTGAATGAACAATACTGACATCACCCTGTGTATATGTGCTTCAGGCTCAGGAATCACTTTGATTTTCATGATAAGTCCAAGGGTCACAAGAGCTTTGTTTCCCAATCATATGATCTTAGGTGACAAGAATTCTTGCATGAACACCCATATTTGCTTATGAACATTAATTTCAAGTAATAATTTTTAAATAGAGTTATATTGAGGAGAAAAACTGAAATTTTGTCTAAATAACTTGAGTTTTGCTCTGCTTCTGTAAGCCTGTTTTGTAACCCCCACTCATTTGTTAGTCCTGTTTGCAGAGCTTGCAGCTGCCCTGACTGCTAGCAGACCCATGACACCTTCCCACTCCCTCAGAGTACCTGCAGCTGCACTGGAATTACCGGACCTCCCCCTTCACTCCTCACCAGTAATAGTAAAACATCATTAGAGTGTGATGGGTGTTACATCAGGCCACTATACTTTGCTCCTGGTGTGATGTATCACAAAGATGTAACGTGTTCAAACTGTGTCTGTGTTATGCTAAGGAGGGCTGGCCTTTGAGCCTTCTCTTGTAAAGAAGGTAAAGATAAACAACAGGACTAACCTGACACAGCAGACATCCTTAAAGAATGAGGTAATGACATTCTCAGGCAAAGTAGGTGAAAGTTGTAACCAATGCAATCAACCAATGCCTGTATTCAAATAAGGCGGAAAGTAGTAATATCCAATCAATGAATTTAGTTTGTACCCTAAAAATCATAATGGGGTGGGGTTTCACGAATAAATTCTGCTCTCTTTGTTCATTCGGGGCCCAGGTTTGCAGAGTGCAAAACTCTCCTGGGTCTGTTGATGTAAATACACCTGAGTTCTCCAACTCTGAGTGGTGCTTGGTCTCTTGTAGAGCTGTACACTTTGCCACAACAATATCACATAAACATGAACAAAAGAATTACATGTTTTAGTTATTAGAGTAAACGACAAATATACAAAGTAGCATACTTTTTTATATAAAGATGCTTAGTTATATTATTTTTGGTTATTTACACATTTACAATTCCTACATATCAAGCATTCTTAAAAGCAAATATTTTAATAGAATATCTTCATTATCAATGGGACTACAAGCACAGAGTCATTCTGAGCAATGTGGGTCCATTTATGCTTATGTAGTCAGCTGTGGGTCATATGTGCAGGCTCTGCCACCGTTGACAAGGCTTGCTAATATTTGGGGATGCATCTGACTGCCAAGTGGTCAGGATGGATGTGGCTGGGACAACAAGCTTCTTCTCCCAATGTCTTTCCACGGAGTAACAAAAATGCCTTTTGAGGCTCCTAAAGGTACACTGTTGACTCCCCATCATTGTACTGCCAAAACAAATTATACCTCCTAAACCACTTCAAGCCTCAGAGGATGATTTCATCCCTACCCATTCTCAGCAGGTGAACTATCTTACTGAAGAGAAAGAGAATGAAAACACAGCCATCTCTCCATGTCTTTGAGGGATTGGTTCCATGATCAGCACAAATACAAGTATCTGTCATAATAGCATGATAGTAGCAGCAGAAAATACATAGTGAGCATGGCTGTGTGCCGCTAAAACTGTATTAGCAAAAAGGGGCAGAGGGCCATGCTTTGTCAACTCCTGCTCTATACATCTGTCCCTCAGTACTAAGAGGTATTGTTTTCAGAAACCCAACCTCCACACCTCACAATACCATTGCATTCTCAACTCCCTTACATGAAATGGTGTCATATTTACATATCACCTACACATAAGCTCTTGTAGACTTTAAAGCACCTCTCGGCATTATTTATAGTACCTATGTGTACATGATATGTAAATAGTTACATCTAATTTTACAGGGAACTATAGCAAAAAACCTGTACACATTCAGTAGTGATGTAAATTCTAAAATGTTTTTGGTCCACAAACAACTGGATATTAAAACAGAAACTTTGAAACTTTTGAAAGGTAATACAGGGGAAAGTTGAAACTATAAGCACGGGTAAAGAATTCTTGAATAGCACTGTGGTGGCATGGGAAATAATATCAAGAATAAACAAAAGGAATTACATCAAACTAAAGATTTCTGCACCATAAACAATGAAGAGACAACATACTGACTGGGAGAAAAATCTTTGCTGACTGCTCTCCCAACGCAGGATTGGTATCTAGGATATACAAAGAACTTTGAAAATCAACCCCAACCAGCCAGCAATGGTCTCCTGCCCCTGCTTCCTCTGCTTCCAGCTCAGCCTTCTGTTCCAGGCCAGCCAGTAGTGAGCAACAGGAACGGGTTCACCTCAGGAACGCTGCAGGGAATAAGCTGCAAGAGAAGCAGGGAAGGACGGAGGAGCAATGGTGGTTGTGGGCAGCATTCTGAAGAGGGGAAGGGCAGATTTACACACGGTGAGAAGATCGTGAACAGCAATGGTGAGCTGTATCAGGAGCCCTGTTTTACATGCACCTATTGCTCCAGGCTTTCCCAGAAGACTGTTCTATGGGTTTAAAGGAAGGAGGTGCAGTTGTGAACACGATTTTCAGGTGCTCTATATTTTTTGGTGCCAACAGTGGGTGAATTCAGCTGACTGCTGGTGTTTGAAGCTGAAAGGAGCATGCCACAGCTCATACCACAAAGACATCAGAGTCCCTATATCTGAGGCCATGCAGAGGCCCCTCAAAGTGAGCGTGCTGATTGCCATGGGCAAGCAATGCCACATGGAGGATGCTCTTTGTGCCAGAGGGAAAAACCGTTTCTTGGACATCACTGTTGAGAGAGAAAGGGCCTGGAATAGGGTGCCACACACTATGACCACCTGTTTGGTGATGTTTCTTTCCACTGAAACCCTGTTATAGGTGACATGGTCTCTACCCCTAACAAGGCCTGCTGTGAAATGCTTTGCTTGCTCCCCTGCCACACAAGCTGGGGCTCTAGAATAGATTTGTACACTTTCATGTGAAGGCAGTGTGTAAGAAGTATTCTGGGAAACTTCCATCGGTGCTAAATAAAGAAACTAGGTGAGTCCTTAGGAAGGAAATAACTTGTTTTATTTTTTCTCTTCTATGCAAGAATAATAGATGATTGCCAACACTTTATTTAATGCTATATCTCAAAGAAGTTGAGAGTGATGAATGCTTTTTTATTCTCTTTTTCTCATTAAAAAGGCCCTAAAATGAAATACAACTTATCAAAATGAAAGAAATCAACTTTTACATGACTCAGATTTTTTAAAAATGTAAACATCACTTTACCTTGTATCCAAAATAAAATTAATTCTTGTCATTTTATTAGAAGAGATTGGTATTGATATATGTTTAAGGTTTTTCTCTACAAATATCATAATTACAATTATTTTACTTACTGTAATTAGGACATATAAATGATTTTTTTTAGATTTTTATTAAAATTTATCCAAAATTACACAAACTTACAGGCAATTACACAAGCTTACATACCACAATTAATTGTACCTTTTGCTTAGGACAATGAGCAATGTAAACAACCATCTACATACAGCAGTAAGTCACAACTATATAAAATTACTGTAGTACCCAGTGTACATGTCACTGATTTAAGTTTGGGTTATTAGGTTCTTATTTTTAAGATATCATTATTCCTCTGGATTCCCATTCCCTTCCCCCTTTGCCCTCTTCTTGTTCCCTTGAACCCTTTGTCTATTAGCTTATATCTAACACTTCATCTTTTTGTACCCACTGTTTACTCTTTTGTTTGTATTTTGCCTCACTAAATGAGGGATACCACGCAGTATTCCAGCTTGCAAGACTGGTTTATTTCACTCAACATTATATTTTCCAGGTCCATCCATTTTAACAAATGACTCTAGTTTGTCATTCTTTATAGCTGAATAGTATTCCATTATGTATAGATACCACATTTTGTTTATCCAGCTATCCATTGATGGGTGTACAGGTTGCTTCCAGAATTTAGCTATTACAAATTGTGCTGCTATAAACATTATTGTGCAAGTATCTCTGTAGTATGATGTCTCTAGATCTTCAGGAAAGATACCTAGTAGAGGAATGGCTGGGTCATATGGGATTTCTACATTCAGACTCTTGAGAAAGCTCCATACTGATTTCCATAATGGTTGTACTAGTTTGCATTCCCACCAACAGTGTAGTAGGGTTCCCTTTTCACCACAGCTCCACCAGCATTTGTTATTGTTTGACTTCCTAATGATTGCTATTCTTTCTGGGGTAAGGTGGAATCTTAGAATTGTTTTAATTTGCATTTCTCTAACAGCCATAGATGTTGAACATTTTTTCATATGTTCATTGGCCACTTGTATTTCTTCCACTGTGAAGTATCTGTTCATTTCTCTGGCCCATTTTTGAGTGGGTCATTGGTATTAGGTAGTTTAATTTTTTTGAGTTCTTTGTATATTCTAGATATTAGTCTTCTGTCTGAGGAGTAGCTAGGAAAGATTTTTTTTTCCCATTCTGTGGGTTTTCTCTTCACCCTCCTAATGGATTCTTTTGCTGTATAGAAACTCTTTAGTCTAATGTAGTCCCATTTGTTGATTCTTGTTGTTATTTCCTGTGTGATTGGGGTTCTGTTTAGGAAGTCCTTTCTTACTCCAATGTCTTCAAGTGTTTTACCTATTCTGTCTTCCAGAAGGTTTAATGTTTCTGTCTTGATGTTTAGATCTTTGATCCATTTTGATTTTAATTTAGTATATGGTGAAAGATACGGGTCCAATTTCATTCTTCTACAAACTGACATCCAGTTTTCCCAACACCATTTGTTAAATAGGCTATCTCTCCTCCAATGTATGTATTTGTATCCTTTGTCAAAGATCATATATTTGAATATGTCTGGAGAAGTTTCTGTATCCTCAATTCCGTCCCATTGATCTATGTGTCTATCTTTATTCCAATACCAAGCTGTTTTTATTACTATTGCTTTGTAGTATAGCTTGAAGTCTGGGATTGCTATGCCGCCTGCTTTGGTTTTATTGCTCAGTATTGCTTTTGCTATTTGAGGCTTCTTCCATTTCCATATAAATTCTAGGATTGTTTTCTCTAGATCTGTGAAGTATGCTGTTGGTGTTTTGATTGGAACTGTGTTGAATCTGTATAACAGTTTTGGAAGTATGGCCATTTTAACAATATTGATTCATAAATAAGAGCAAGGTCAAAAACCACATGATCATATCAGTTGATGCAGAAAAGGCCTTCAACAAAATCCAACACACCTTCCTGATAAAAACCCTGAAGAAAATAGGCATAGAAGGACCATACCTGAATATGATAAAGGCTATTTATGACAGACCAACAGCCAGCACCATACTAAATGGAGAAAAACTGAAAGCACTCCCTCTAAAATCAGGAACTGGCAAGGATGTCCACTATTACCTCTGTTATTTAACGTAGTACTTGAAACCTTAGCCAGAGCAATTAGGCAAGAAAAAGAAATAAAAGGAATATGTATAGGAAAGGAAGAACTCAAATTATCACTGTTTGTAGATGACATGATACTCTACATAGAAGACCCAAAGAGCTCCACCAAAAAGCTCCTAGTATTAATAACCAACTTCCACAAAGTAGCAGACTCTAAGGTCAACTTGCAAAAATCATTAGCATTTGTATATACCAACAAGGAACAGGATGAGAAGGAAATTATGAAAACAATACAATTCACAGTTGCTTCAACAAAAATGAAATACTTATCAATTAACCTAACTAATGAAGTGAAAGACCTCTGCAAAGAAAACTATAGCACTCTGAAAAAAGAAATTGAAGAGGATACTAGAAAATGGAAAGTTGTCCCTTGCTCCTGGTTAGGTAGAATCAATATTGTTAAAATGGCCATACTTCCAAAATGGATATTTTTAAAATGGAAGAGGGTTATTTCAATATCAACTTTTGATCTAAATTAGTAACTGTTATACTTTATAAAAAGTTTTATACTGAAACTCCTGGATCATTTTTCTGGATAAACTTTTTATATAAAGTTTTATGGATATTTTAAAATTTTGATGTGGATATTTTGTCATTTAAAAAGAAAATTGCCAAGACAGAATTCTAGAAGAAAATGATTGGTTTCTCAGTATGCTGATATATATTTTACCATAAATCATATCTCAAAATGCTACTCCATTAAAATATCTGTATCCAAAATGGTCGATAAATACATGAAAAAATGTTTAGCATCTCTGGCCATCAGAGGAATGCAAATTAAAACAATGCTAAAATTCCATCTTATATCAGAAAGAATGACAATTGTCAAGAAGTCAAAGAATAAAATATGCTAGTGAGGTTGTGATGAAAAAGAAACCTTTCAACATTTTTGTGGGAATGCAAAATAATACAACACATACGGAAATAAGTTTGGAGATGTCTCAAAGAACTAAAATTAGAAATTCCATATGACCCAGCTATCCCCATTCCAGATATTTTCCCCAAAGAGCTAAGGACATTATACAACAAGGGTACATGAGTACCAATGTTTATAGCAGCACAATTCAAAATAGCTAAATCCTGGAAGCAGCTGCTACATGCATCAACAGATAACTGGTTAAAGAAAATGTGGTATCTATAAACAATGGAATACTACTTGGTGAAAAAAAGGACAAATTTGAGACATTTGAAGGAAAATGGATACACCTGGAAAATATAATGTTGAGTGAAATAAACCAGTCACACAAGTTTAAATACAAGATGATATCTCTCATTTGAGTAAGGCAAAATACAAATAGAATAATAAAGGATGGATAGAAGGAAAAAGGAAGATGGATCTCTTGCAAATGGGTAGGGTTTCAGGAGACCTAGGGAAAGGGGGAGAGGAAAGGGAAGTAAGTAGAATTAAGATATGCCATATATTAGAATCAAATAATTTCAATTAATGTAAACATTGTATTTCCTAAACATGAGCTAATATTATCAACAGGAATGAAAATGGGGGAAGGGATTTAGAAGCAGATGGAGGGAGGCAGATGAGAAGGGAACTAAAAAAAGAAACAAGACGAATCATGTACATAAACCCACTCTCGAAGATAAATGTAAACATCATGTATTGCAGACATGTACTAAAAACATGAAAAATAAAATATTTGTGCAAGAATTTTTAAAACTTTTTATCCGGGGGGCAGAGATTTAGCTCAGTGGTTACAGTGCTTGCCTAGCAAGCTCAAGGCCCTGAGTTCGATGCTTGGCACAAAACAAAACAAAACAAAACAAAACAAAAAACACTTTTTATCCTGCATATTACAAAATAAATTGTTTCTGTTTTAAAATGACTTGTAACCAATTACTTTATTTTTAGTTTTTGAGTTTAAACAATCATCATGAGTGATTAAAAATAATCAGTATATAGTTTAAAACTTTATGTAATCAGATGTTAAAATAAACCTGCATTTGATAATCAAATCAAAATCCCTACAGTGTTCCTGTGTCATGTAATGGCAATGAAAATCTTGAAAGGATTTATTAAGCATTACATTATGCATATAATGAAAATAGGACAAATTTTGTAATATAGGGTATTGATGCTAAGTCCTTATGTACCTGTACACCAAAGTTATGGACCAGGAAAGCAAGCATTTATGTATATTCTGCATCATGAAGATTGGTAGACTGGCTTGGGCATCTGTGTTTATATGTCACACACAGCCAGGCACCTCTCATAACCGGAGGCCTCACTGCTGTCCTTGCAGCATTTTAAATGTGAATTATTATTTCTTAGAAATATAATTGTTAGGCCTCTACCTAAGTGATCTAAATACATACATATTTCCTTCTCTATAGGGGCATCAGTCATACTCGCATGTGTCAGGAGGAAGAAGCTGAGAAGTTTAAAGTGAAATAGAAGACAAACTTGGTCTAATTCATAGCTTCATGGGACTTCTGGTTGCTGAAAAAAATCAGGCCAGAAAGCATCTATTTATGTAAGTCCTACAAGGCAATCTGAATTAATTCATTGTTCTTACAAGTGTTTATTCCTTTTGTTCATAGCAAGCCTATGTAATTTGGAGAAATGGATGCATTCTAATGTTCTTTGTGTTCTGCTCAAAGGTCTTATTAACACTGCACTTGTTTAGGGCACTTTGCCTCATCTATTTGTGAAAATAGCCATTTCTAAGTTAATAAATTTTTGAGGTAAGCTCATAGCATATCCTTGTACTTCACTTTAGACTCTGAGCTCAGTGGAAGGGTACTACATACAATAATTAGGGTTTTGCAGTATGCCACGGCAGCACATTTTTGATGCTTAACAAATGTTCACAATTACTACTAATAAAAATAACCTCCCATTAAAATCAATTGAACAAAATAGTGTGCAAAGGAACAGAGTTGATAATTCTCAAAAGAAGAAATTCAAATGGTCAAAAGTACATGAAAATATGTCCAACATTTACAGCCATTAAAGAAATGCAAATTAAAACTACTTTGAGAACCCATCTCACCCCAGTTAATTTCTTAACATAAATAACTGTAGGAAAATGAATTTGGAGGAAAGAATCACAATAGAATGAGAGTCTACAACATGTTATAGGTTCACACTCTGAGTGTAAACTGAAATGTTATAAATAAATAGAGTGGAATTGATAATGAATTTGATGGACTTGAACATTAAAATGTACAGGTCATCCTGAACATGATATTAACTGAAATAAATTACATGCAGAAAGAAAACCTCTGCACATTTTCTCTCCTACGAGGATTTCTGAAAAAGCCAATCACAGAGAGTTCTCATGGTTGAGTACAGGCTGTAATGAGCAAGGGAAGCTCTGAAGATGTGCACTCAAAGTGGAGGTACCCTGAAGCCTGGGAGGACTGGCTGACCAAACACAAATTCAGGAAGGAGAAAACTAATCTAGGCTAAGGGGTGTTCAGGAAAACTGGAGCAACCCTTGATCCTGGCATTGTTTACATACCAGGTCAGCGAACATGGCATCATGGGACAAGATGTAAGGTCCCAAGGGAGACAACCAGGGTCACAGTGAAGTCTGGGCCTCTATAATCAGTGCTAGCCTGTCTCCTCCCTACGACAGGGAGCCCTGCAAGGGAGGTATTCACAGATTCATGAGGGTTTCTTTAAAAGTCAGTTGCACAATATCATGGCTGACTGGAGGCAGTGGTGAACCAGGGAAGCTGGGAAGATGTGTACCAGAAGTGCAGGCACTCAGAGATGGGGGATGGAGGGGATTGAGTAAAACCAAATTCAGGAAGGACAAACCCACCAGAGATGACCTAGTATCAGGGGTGTTCAGGAAAGCTGGAACACCCCTCTGTCCTGTCACTGGTTACATCTCAGGACTGGGAAACACAAAATCTTGGGAATTGGGAACAATTGGGGAATCAAAACTCTGTGGCCCTGGGGGTGGCCCTATGTTGCCTGGGTTCAGGCTGTCATGGATGCACTAGGAGAAGATAATATCTGCCTTCTGAATCATGAAAAAGCTTACAGAAGAAATGCAGTGACTCCAGTTTCAATATATTCAGCAGATGAGTCTGTTGCTTCACATTTTGCCTTTGTCACTGCTTATGAAGACATCAAAAAACAACTTAATGATTCAGAGAAAAAGAACTCTTCCTCCCCAAAAATAATAAGGTTTTTGGAAGAAAAGCTTGTAGCAGCTCCGTTATATTATAGGCAGTGAAGTAAGGTAGAAATATTATAGGCAGTCAGACAGTGCTGGGCCCTCAATGAGGTCAATACACAGGACAACTATGGCTGGAGACGCATCCATTGAAGGTCAGGTCTCAAGATAAGGATGGAAAGACCAGAGCCACACCCCTGGCTGAGGGATAAACAATGAACTGAAGATTACATCTGTTAAAGTCTAGGTCACCCAGGTGGGCGACCAAGATCTCCGGATCCAACCCACCCTGGAATGTCCTTGTTCTCTCCTTGCCGATTTACTACGTAACTTTCTTCCCCATTGGACCACTATTACCTAAACGACTACACTTGTAATATTATTGGTTAATCATCATTTTGACACACATTGTACCCACCTCACGATTTTGCTCTTTAAAACTTCCCCTGAAGGGTGGGCTCGTTGGCAACCCACTCGGGTCCCCTCCTGTCTCTCAGGAGCTCTCTTTCTCTCTCCCAATAAAATTCCTACTCTTAACCTCCTTTGTTCCTTAGAATTCATTCTTCGACTTCGGGGAACACGAACTCAGCGTAACTGACATCTAGCAGGTTGGGAGTTATATTTTTTCCCCTAT
>PVJO010010839.1:0-44560 GCA_004026905.1 Hystrix cristata | reverse complement strand
GATGAAGAAACAAGTTCTGTGGGGCAAGAACAAGTAAATAAGACCTGCAATGCATAGCAAGAGGTGTGCATTGATAGAGATAATCTGAAGAACAAATTGGGTAAAATGAATAAAGACCACTCTGAATCTTTAAAAGTATTAAATGAGCATCTACAATCTAAATAAGTAGAACTCCTTCAGTTGAGAAGAGAAGTGGAAATTCAGTGGGTGATGAGGAATTTAAATCCACCTTCATCAAGCTGGGAGGCAGAAAAGTTGAGCTGTGACCTGAAGATCCATGGAATGGAACAAGAGCTGGAATTGATGGAAAAAGAATGTAATGATCTCAAAATAGCGCTACAAAAAGCTAAACACATGCATGCATCCTAGGAAGACAACTTGAAGAGTATCAGTCTCCAAAGACTAAGCATTTCAAGTGATAGTATGCAACATGCATACTGGGAAACTGAAGAGGGAAATGTCTAATTCACATCTAGTGATTCAGGTACAAGTTGAACTACTCAGAAAACTGAAAACATCAACAGCAGTCAAAAAAGCTTGAATCCCAGTTGGATGCACTGAAGACCTTGAGAAAGAGCACAAAAATCACACTTGGAGAATTTCAGTGCAACATACAAAAGACATGCTCCACCCTCACCGATGGCAAACCTCTTTGTCATACTATATCTTCTCCTTTATCAGGAGATATAAAGGTTTTTATCAGAGAACGCAACTCTCGAAGCATAGACTGATAAAGAAAGATTGATAGCTAACGATTGTACAGACTTTCAGGAACACAACTCTTATGGGAGAAATTTTTTGGAAGGTAAATCTTGGGTGTTCCCAGATCCTCCCAAATCAAGTGAGACAGCATTTAGGGAAACTAACAGTAAAACTTTGCCTTGCCCCAACCTGTTGCCACTGCATTACTTAGATCAACATAATCAAAACTCCCTTTATAAAAGTTAATTCTGAAGAGATTCATGATTTGATCATGAGGACGCTGTCTCTTAATGGTTCTCCCAAGAAATTATTTAACAAACTGAAAGAGACTTTTGATTAAAATTTTGGAGTTCTTCAATGTACGTATTTCCTTTTTTTTTTAAGAGTAGGAATTTTATTGAGAGAAAAAAAGAGAGCTCCTGAGAGACAGAAGGGGACCCAAGTGGGTTGCCAACAAGCTCACTTTTCAGGGCAAGTTTTATAGAGCAAAATCATGAGGCGGGTACAATGTGTGTCAAAATAATGACTAACCGATAATAGTACAAGTGCAGTCGCTTAGGTAACAGTGATCCAATGGGGAAGAAAGTCACGTAGTAAATCCGCAAGGAGAGAACAAGGACATTCCAGGGTGAGTTGGATCTGGAGATCTTGGTCGTCCACCTGTGTGACTTAGACTTTATCAGATGTAATCTTCAGTTCATTGTTTATCCCTCAGCCTTATCTTGAGTCCTGACCTTCAATGGATGCACCTTCAGCCATAGTTGTAGTGTATTCTCCTCTTGTGTATTGACTCCAATGAGGGCCCAGCCCTGTCTGACTGCCTATAATATTTCTGCCTTACTTTGCTGTCTGTAATATTCCCCCCTCTGAAGAAGTACCCCTAACTGTGGTTAGGGGAGAATGGGCGAAGTTTCCATCAAGCTGAGAAGGGTCGGTGTCAGGGAGACCGCAGTCAGTAACCTCTGGAGAGCTCATCTGATGGCTCTTGTGTAGAATTCATGCTGCAGTTTAGCAGTTATGAACTCCCTTCACAAGTCGATCCGGTGGGTCCCAGTGAAAGGAGGCGGGCATATTTGTAGTTGGCTCCATCTGTATGATCACTTGAAGTTTGGCATCCTCTAGGTGAGAATAAACAAATTTCCCAAGAAATTAAAGCACATATGACCAAAGCATGGCACTAGAATGGAAAGGCAGATTGGAGAAAAGAACCACGTCCAGCTATGGTATTGTTTTATGTATCTTTTGTTATACTTTTCTGCTTGGTGTTTAAGACCAAGTTAAAGTGAGATCTGTGGTAATCAAAATTGACCTCTTGCTATCTATCAAGGTCAGTTTAGGCTCCGCAGGCATCACTTTTGGAACCACATGCAGAGCCTCTCAGCTCCTCTGTCAGTGTCAGCTGCCAGGATGGGTCACGGTCTGGCTTGACCATGTGGCTTCCTATGGAAGCAGGGGAGACTTTTCCCTCTCGAGTGACCCTCCTTTTTGGCTGTATCATCAATGTACATATTTCAACATACGGTATGACACTAAGTAGTTGATTTTCTAGTATGAAAGAAGAGTACCCCTTTCAGTTCTATATTCTAAGAATCAGATATATGCTAACTATACTACTGAATAAATTTAAGGTCTTTAAAAACAAATCTGCCATTGATAACAATTGTAAATTTTGCTGTAGGTAAAGAATAGAATTGGAGATGTTTGGAAATGGTTTGACAAAGTATGTGAAATGCCTAAATATTCATTCATAAAATGAAAAGGGAGCCTTTAATATAGGAGAAAAACCATGTACATTGGTTCAGATTGCACAGAGGAGCAAATGACAATGTGAATAGGTTGTATCTGTTGACTTTATGATGCATAAAATTACAAAATAGAATCAAATAAAAGTGTCTAGGTGTAAGATTCATTAAATGGTTATTGAGAGTTGGTTTGAATGTGTGTGTTCTGATAAAGGTCTAACCTTTCTGATGCATGCCTGTTCTTCCAAGGTCTGGCTGACCTTGTAGGAACAGTTTCAGTATCAACAAAGAATTTACTTTGATATGCATTCTGGCTACGTCATGTCCAGGTTCCTAGCCAGACCTGGGGTGAATGCCTGAGGTAAAGTCACGCACACCCATTCCCTGGAGGGGGGCATTCCTTTGTCAGAGCACAGATAACTATGGGTACAGCACCCAGGTGTGCTCTCTCACTCTCGCTCTCTCTTTCATTCTCTGTCTTCTTCTCTCCTTCTCTTGCACTTGCCAAGGTTGCTGGTGATGTTTTTGCTCACGTAGCTGATGATGTTTTTGCTCATGTAGCTGATGATTTTTTTTCAGCTCACATAGCTGCTATTTTTCCTGTGTGGCTGGTGGGGGCTGCTGGTCCCCCTTTTTGTTGCACTCCCGCAATGGCTGCTGATTTCTTCTTTCATGCCCTTGAGGTTGCTGAATGTCTCTGTGCCTCCATGAGGGCTGCTGTTGGCTCCACCTCCACGACTGCTGTTTTCTTTTCCCGTCCCACATGGCTGCTGCTTCTCTAGCAAAAGTTAAGATCTCTGCTTGAATGTACTTCTGTGCTGTGGATTGCCAGTGATAGAAATGATAGATTGGTGGTATGATTTCCTAGAGTTTCCCCCCTTTTCTCTTACTTTCTTTATTGCTATTAAGTAACTTAACTGATCTTTGTGAGTGGTGTCTTGTCTCCTTCCCCACAAATCGAGACCTAGAACAATAAGTCCGTGCACTGCGACAGCAAGCATTTACCCCGTTGCTGTTACACAAGGTTATTACATCTCTGCTATGTTCCTGAGTTTAGTTTTTCTTGACAAAATATTAAACTAAATTTAGAATTTCAAGACTTGAAATAACTTGATCTTTAAGTCAACTTTGTAACAGTACATTCAAGTCTTAAATGGCAAAAAATAATCAAAGGAGAAAATAATTAAAAACTATGTGGTATGTGAATAAACTATGGTAACTTTATACACCAGTTAGAAAGGTCATCTCATAGATTTCAATCTATTATATCCCTTCAGTGATCCCTAAACATGTGTAACTAAACAACATTTTTTTCAAAAGGAATACAGTTGCTTGTTATGTAAAGCAGCTTGTAAATCATTAAACTTTGTTTTGAACTGTAGTATTTGAGAAAGTGCTTTTTTAATTAACTGAATTAGTAATTTTCATTCTAGAACTAAACTATATGTTGTATTGATATAGTACAATCATAAAATGGCCCTGCATTCAAAATGGCCAGTGATTTGTAAATAAGAAAATAACAGAGATGGCTTCACATGGAAATTTATCTAAATTCTTTTAGAATTGAGGCATGAAGAATATTAATAATAGTAATATTAACAATAATATATTACTTGGTTCATATATCTTTTGCCTGGGAAAAAGTATTTCAAGAGGACTTTGTCCTTCATGTAATTTTCATATATTTTGAATTCAAAAGAAATCTCATATCTTTTCTATATTACTGGATAGCATACATATATAGTGTTACCTTTCACCACATATTTTTGTCTATTATCTTACTTGTTCAAGCTTGTCTGTGATTAATGGAATTGATGTCAGATGCTGGAATTTATGCTGACCAATGAACACAGCTGACACAAGGGAATACAATCTTCCTGCCAAGTAATAGAACAAAACCCAGCGTGCATAAAACAAATTTAAGACTCCAGGGTTTAGCTGAAGGAAGAAACTACCTGTATAATAACAAAGTGATAGAAGCTAGTTCTCGTGGGGCTGCATAGGCCTTAAATTATCTCTGATCTCTAATGTAGCTTACTGGTCCAACTTTTTAAAAACAAGATTAGAATTTTTCCTTTGTAAAAAAAAGTTTTAGGAGACAATGGTTTCATTAATGTTTTGAACAATGCTAAGAAATTGTTTAATTAAAATTATTTTTATTTGAAGTAGAAGTGAATAAGAAATATTGTCCTTGCCTGTATATAGCAAGATGTGGTAGTAATTACTAATTTCATTCCTGTGACAGACAATTGTCTCAATAAAGGGAGTTATTTTGAGTGGAGAGAATTCCCCTTAAATATAAATGACAGCTATCAAACAGATATGCTAGAAAGTCAGTGATTGTTTTTCTTGAGTTTAAAGGTAAATGATGTGAAATACTCTTGAGTAAGAAAATACTAACCAAGAAGCATTTTATCCAGCCAGAAACTTTTAAATATATGCTTGATAATCTCTGTTTTCATCAGATTGAAAAAGAAATGACTGGCACATCTGCAGCTATTTAAAGTTGAAAAGTTTATGTTGATCTTTTTCATACTAGCCACAACCTAACTTTGAAGAGCTTCCCTTGAAATTTTCTTTAATCTTTATTCTTATAAGATAATATAATTCACTTCCATAACTCAATCATGTGAAGAGAACACAAATAACAACAACCAAAAAAAAAAAAAAACCACCTGTGGCTTCCACACTTACTATCTTAAGGTAAAATTTATATCCCTAGAAGTAAGATTCTCTTATTGCTGCCAAAATGGAACTGAATTCATATGTAGGGCTGGCACATGTCTATATGAAACATTGGAAAACAAAGAGGGGAAAAATTCAGACTTCAGAGCTAACTAACTGAATCACATGACAACAAAGTAGTTTCATCCAGTAAAGCTGCCTGGGAAGGGTAAATTTTAAGGAGTTAAAAAAAAACTTGTATATTGTCACTTATGAACAGGGAACATAAATATAAGCAAAGGTACCAATGAGCAAGCAAGGCAGATGTGAGGCAGACATAGTAGTCACATAAGTAGACTTGAGTATGTTGAGCCATTGGTATTCTGAAGGCTATTACTATTTAGTTTTTGTCAGGAGAAAGAAGGACCAATGTATTATACAATAAGGTTTGTCTACATACCTGTGGAAAACTCAATATATATATGAGTAAATTTTACATATAAAATTGAAGTTGGCCATTTTGACTTTAATTAAAAGTATGAAAAAGCACAGATTATATATTCCACTAGGTTCTTAAAGTAATTGTTTTGCCATTTCTTCAGCTGAGTCATTAAAAGCAAGACTTAATCTCCTGTGCTGTAGGTAATGTGCCAGTAACAAAAGGCCAATGGAGAAATATAGGTTGGTTTGCCCCTATGCCATGTAATTTCTTAGATTTCTATATAAGCTTCACATTTGTTTGCTCTGGGAATCTCCTTCCTTGGGATCTGTGGCATGGGGAAATGTGGTTTCTGTGTATTTCAAGTAAAAGTAAATTAGTAAATTCACTCAAGAGTAAAGTGTAGAACTTCAACGTCCATTGATTCTTCAGGGTCTTATTTAATTTAATTAAATACCTTTTAAAAAATAAAAAAAAATAAATTGATCTCAGGTATTTTGTCACAGTACTACAAAGCAGACTAACTCAAGGACCATTTCTTGTGGGAGGTGCACGTCTAGAAGCACCACCAGAACCAGTCAGGAGGCAGAAAGAACAAGGAGAGAAGGTTAACAATGTTTATTTGGTTTACATGGGAAAAAAGAGCAAGGCTAAGAAAGAAGTCTTATAATGAGACTGTTTTGATAATTCCAGCTGGCACTGGAGTACAGGGACTGTCCATAGTTGTGGGTGGGAAGTGTCAGAGAAGGAGGATAAAAAGGGAGGTTGGATAATGGGTGCCAAAACACAGAGTTGATTGGCTCTGTTGTTCCGCAGCAAAATATGTTAACTATCGTCCATAATAACCCGCTACATACTTTATGAAGAATTACAGGACAGGAGATTCCAAATACAAGGAAGGATAAAGAAATAGAATTGCTAATTACTCTGATTCAACCAGTGTATGCTTTGTGCTGTTGAAATAACACACTGAATTCAGGAACACAAGATCTGAAATAAGCCAGGCACTCAGAATTCTAGGGGTCCCTACAAGGACTACTACTACTACACACACACACACACACACACACACACACAGAGAGAGAAGGGATTTGTAACAGGGTCTCAGATTCCATGGTAAGTGAGGGGGATGCAAAACTCCCTATTGCCCACAATTTGGTAGATCACTGGGACCCTCATTTAAGCCATGCTAAGCCCCTCCACCAACAAAATTTCCCTTGGCCGGTAATTTCTTCTACTACCCTCTGGACACGTGCTCTTTTCTTTTGCTTCCTCCCAGGAATGCAGAGTTCACCACCTCAAAGCTATTAGATATCTCACCTGCTCTTCAGAATCATACTCATAGGTAAACTGCTGCCCACAACCCCAATCCACACCCAGCCTTGGAAACATCCGAGTCCCTAACACCACAACAATGTCCACACACTCCCTGGAGTCTACCATCTCACAAGCACAGTATTCCTCATTTCTTTGACTTCTGGTTCAAGTTGTTTACACATTCAATCCACAAGCATTCATTGTCGCTCATTGTGCTGGAAACTAAGGAAAACACAGCTAATAAGAGATGGGGTGTCTGGCACCAGAGTCACTTCTCTCTTACACACTTCATCCAGCAGCTACCAGTAAGCTGCAATCTCTTCCCCACACTGATCTACAAGTCTTTTTTTCCAAACACCCCTAAAACCACTCACCTCTTTCCATTCTTGTACCCAGCCCAGAATCCTTTACTGATCTGGTCACCTGGAAGGTTATACAAACCTCCTCCTTTGTGCCCCACTCACCCTGCAGGGGACCCTTGCAGAGGACTTACAAATCAAAAGTCAGAACGTATTATTCTCCACTCATTCTGCTGGCTTTTCTTTCCATGAAAAAGAAGCCACATCTTATCATGGACCCAAATCCTGCACAAATCTTTCTAAACCTCGTTGCTGTTCTTCACATCCCTTCATCCAAGCCACACTGACAAACTTTCTCTCCCAGGAATGGGAAGCAAGATGTCCATACAAAATTTCTATGTAGCAGCCCTAACCCTCAGGAACTCAGGAAGTGACTGTGATTGGAGTTGTGTATTTATTTATTTATTTAGGTGCCAGGGTTTGAACTCAGAGCCTTGCACTTGCAAGGCAAGCACTCTAACCACTGAGTGGGTTAAGAGCATATGGACAGCAAATGAAGGTAAAATAAAGGCACTGGTGTGGGCCCTCAAATAGGAGGACTAGAATCCTTACATAAGAAGAGTTTCAGGACACAGATTTATGGAGGGATGATCAACCCCAAGGAGAAATAAACAGCTACATGCCAAGGAGACAGGCTTCATGAGGAACAAGCCCCACAGTTATCTTGATCTTAGATATCCCACCTGCAAAAGTGTGCAAAAATAAATTCCCACTGTTTAAGATACACATTGTTTTTTTTTTTTTATGGTAACCTGGCAAAACTCATCTAGATTTTAGTACCAAGAGTGGTTCTGTAGGTGGCTGTAAATATTAGCCACAATCACATCACCAGTCACAGGCATAAGGTCTGTAATTATCAGGAGTATTTCTCCCTTAATTTGTTAGACATATATTTGTGTACGTATATATATAAAATATCATTGTCAGGTGTGGTGGAATATGCCTGTAATCCTACCACCCTAGTAGGCTGAGGAAGAAGGTGCATAATTTGAAGCTCAGGTTGGGCAATTTAGTAACACAGAATTTAGTGAAACCCTGGGATTTAGCTTAGCACAGAGACCCTAGGTATAGTAGGGTCTCTATACTACAGTAAGAGTAGTAAGCTACACTTTTATCTCCTTATTACCTAAGATGCAGTAACTTTGCATCACTGTGTTTAAGTCTTGTTACTTTTATATTTTACTTTTTAATCTATGAGATGTCATGGCTAATGTGGCAGGACCCCCTGCCATAAGTTCAGGAGACCAGAGTTATTCTGGGCTGTGGAACTGTCTGCATTTTCACCCATCTTTGTTATCCCTGTAGACTTTATTACTTTAACCTCTCGAAGCATTCCAGTCAGGCCTAGGATCTGGCTCAGAGGAAGCCAAGTCTCAAGGATGGTTGCAACACAACTGTGATGCTGTGTTAATGCTAAAGAACATTTGGCCTGGACTCGTAAATGTGGAAGGGTTGGAGGGAGTCTGCATTAAGCTTGTTAGGATAATTCTGCAATAAGTGTTCTGGTTATCTTAAGCCATTGGATGGAATAGGAAGTAGAAGTTGCCATACAAGAAATCCGTACTGTTCAACAGGTCCTGGCATTTTTGTATATTCTTTTTTACCCATAAAGTCTTTATTTTTCAAGTCAGGGAATCATAGATTAACATTGTTAGCCTTCTTTAATGGAACCATGTGACTCAGTCCTTTAAGACTACTTCGTTTTGAATTGAGTGTCATTTTTGTGGGGGGGTAGGTACTGGGGATTGAACTCAGGGCCTTGCACTTGCTAGGCAAGCACTGTGCCACTTGAGCTAAATCCCCAACCCCCTGAATTGAGTTTAAGATTTTGAAAGTACAAGGATTTAAAGTTGAAGACACCATGAAAGGTGTCTTCATTCACTAGGAATAACACCTTAACTCTCCACGTAAATCTGTTCCACTGGCAGCAGAAAACCCCATCAACTTCTCACACATCTCATATACCATCAATGAAAATGTTTCAAGGGTAATGTGAGAGTCCATTTAATAAAACAGGTTTGGAACATTATTTTCTTTGCCATCACTTACGTGTCCTCCTCAAAATGTTTTTTCTTTGGCATAGTTTTTTTTCAATATTCAGACTCTGAAATCTAGTTACAATCAAATCTTTATCATAGCGGGTGGCTTAATAGTTTACTAGCTCTTAATGATACAGTGCAGTGATTTGTACAGAAAGGAACCATTGTACTCAAGTTCCAGAAGTGCCAGAACTTGGAAGAGTCAGGATGTAATGTCTGATCACTTCTGAGTGATTACATTAACATTATAAAAGAACATCTAGTGGCTCATTACAAACAAAAAGGAAAGGAGAGCTGTAAGTTTTACTCTTTGCCTTATTTCCAAATCCTGTCTTCCATCTTGTTCTGCACTTCCTGAGAATTCGTAAGAAAAACTCACAAGCCTTTGAAGAAACTGGAATAGGCTGTTATTTTATCAAAGTTTACATATTAAGTGCTTGATTTTTAATCTCCATGTTTTGATTTTCATATTTTCTTAATATTGGAAGAAGTGCCTTTTATTGGGTAAATTCGTGAATGTGGTAATGTGATTTCACAGTTGTAATGTTACGTGACCATGGGTGTGACATTCTCTAACAAATGATGTGAAAGGAAAGTAGTTTTCATAAAACTCATGGCTCTGATTGCACAGTCCCACTTGCTTCTTGATGTTGCTATGTCATACCAAGGGACACTTTCTTTTAAAGCTACTTTCAGAACTTGTCTTTGTATTTTCTCTAAGCTATAATTGCAGTTATGTCCATTTGGAGGCCACATGTCACAAGCGGCCTTACGCATGTACCGTGAGAAAGTTCAAAGACTTAACAAAAATGAAAGTCTGTGGAAAGTCAAAATTTCATTTTTTTAATGGTAATCCTCAAAATTTTCTCCAAGAAATAGTTATTTTGTATTTTATAACTTAAAAGCAGCTATTAGTACATTTCTGAGATTATAGCAGGAGACCAAAACATTTTTGGAAAGGGAATAAATATATGAAGAGAGACCAGCTGTTTTATTTTCAGCATGCTGAACATATTAGACTACTATTTATTTTGTGAGTGGATGTGCTGAAATAAATATTCAGGTGTTTAGTGTATAAGAATGGAATATGGATTTCTTTGGAGTTATTAAATCCATCATGTCTTTTACATAATGGACAAATCAAGTTTAAGAAAACTTTACATAGCTTATCTTGCTTTCTGGTGCTGTTGATCTGCAAGAGAATATACTTTTGCATATACAGGTGAATGTTTTGCAATCTAGTATACAAGAAATTGTATGCATTAAAAATATTTTATTGATATTAAAAAAAAATTCAGGAGACCACAGACAACTGCAGACTGGCAGGCTCCGTGTTTCCATGACAACCAGTGAGGCATGTGCCGAGGAGGACTGACCTCTGAGCCCTCACTTGTAAAGAAAGGTAAAAATAAACAAGAAATAAACTATGAGATCAACTAAATCAGCCCAGCAGACAGCTCTGGAAAATGAGGCAACTGAGTTCTTAGGCAAAGTAGGTAAAAATTGTTGTAATCAATTTATTCAGCCAATACCTGTATTCAAATAAGGTGAAAAGTTTTGTATCCAATCAATAGATATAGTTTGTATCCTAAAAATCTTAATGGGATGGGGTTTCACAAATAAATTCTGCTCTCTTTGTTCAGTCTTTGCTCAGGCATTGGACACGAGTCCCCTGGGCCTGCTGGCACAAACTAAAAGAGCTGTGTGTTCTTGTGACTGATGGTACCTTCGTTTCTTTGGCGTCAATTTTTCTCCCATAACACTAAGAATAGGGACTTTACATGCTCTTCTGGGAAAAGGGCTAGTGAATCTCTGGTTTGTGCAGGAGCACTGTATCATATGTTGTACTGTGATGGGTAGATGTGTAACCTTACTGCTGTTTCAGTTTGAAGACTGAGTTTGTGTTATAGAAACCAAAAGGTCTAGTTTGGAAGGCTGAAGCATCTGCCTAGAAGCCTGGAGACAAACATCCCAAGTTGATGGGAAACACCACAGCTCCTCTGAAGAAGTTACCTTCTTCTTTTCCCCTTTTATTCCATTTAGGGTACAAGCCTGTTGGCTGTTGCCACTCACACCAGGGTGTTGCTTCTGTCTTCATTAAATCCATTCAGCCACACCCAGAACTAGGCTAATCCAATCAGTTGGATGTTCTTTACTCAAGTTTACACAACAGTTAACTATCACAAAAAGAAACTAACTCAAAATAGAAATGGGTACATCCTATTACATATAAAGTGCTCTTGGAAAGAATCGAGAATAAGAGTTCGACAGATCATGGGAAATTTTTAGCCTTGGAAATGAACACTGAGCTAGAGAGAAAGACAAATGGTTCTTAGACACAGGGGAAGATGTTGGAGTTCATAAGAAAAAAAGAAGATTACAACTACTCTGTAGTATCATTTCAGCCAGTCAGGTTAGCAAGAACAAAAGGGTTGATACACCTTTTGTAATGATTCATGAGGCTATGGGGAAAATGACACTGTTTAACTAGGCAGTGAGGAAGGAAATTGGTAAAATCCTCATGAAGGACATGCCACAGTTGTATTTAAATGACACGTGAATGCATCTACTGGCTCAGCTATGATGGTCCCAAGAATTTCTCCCTCAGATTAAATCAACTCATTTAAAAAACAATATAAATGCAGTTATGGCTCTATAGGGCAGGATTATGTAGTGACAAAAGGGAAACAAGCTATGTAACTATCCACATAAATGCATTAAATTCAGTTCAGACAAAAAAAGAGTGCCTGGGGGTTTAGCTCAGTGGTAGGGTGAATGCTTACCATGTGTGAGACGTGGTCCCTAGCAATATATACTCATCCCTAGCAGTATATAAAAATTTTGGAATA
This sequence comes from Hystrix cristata, assembly GCA_004026905.1. Classification (NCBI taxonomy): domain Eukaryota; kingdom Metazoa; phylum Chordata; class Mammalia; order Rodentia; family Hystricidae; genus Hystrix; species Hystrix cristata. The sequence goes on along the minus strand of PVJO010010839.1, from coordinate 32,449 downwards.
AAAACGTCTTAAAAAATACACACACACAAGAGAAATTCTATGTAGCTGTGAAAAGAAACTAGCAAGCATTCCTCAGGGACATGAAGTGAATGCCAAGATAAAATAAGTAGGGGTGGGAGTATTACTCACTGGTAGAACACTGTCATAGCATGACCAGGGCCATGGGTTACTAACACATCACCAGCTCAAAAAAAATTTTAGGAGATAAATTTTACACAAAAAGAAAAAATTATGTCAGTGATTTACCACAAATGTAAAAAGAGAAAAGTATATGTATCTGATTTAAGTGTATAGAACAGCTCAAATTTCATATAAGAAATCCAAACACCAGCTGCTTGGAGACCATGGGTTCCTAGTATTTCTCTCATTTTTTTCATTTCTTTTATAAGTACATTTGTAGTACACAATGTTAACATTCCATGTGGGAAAATGGTACATGTACATAATACATGTTCATTCCTTTTTTCATCTCCTTTCTCTCCCCACCCTCTTTCATACTCAAACTCTTGATCTCCTTGGAGAAAGATCTAGCTCCCTATTTCTTATCACTTTTTTTTTAAGACTTTGTGTTTCTCATATAAGAGAAACCGTGAAATATCGAAGCTTCTATATCTGATTTATTTCACTTAACATTATGGTCTCAAGTGCATCTGTTTTCCTACGAATGACTAAAGTTTACCTTTATAACAAAGTAGTACTCCACTGTGAATAAATACCTCATTTTCTTTTTCCACTCATTTGTTGATAGTCATAGAGGGTACTTTTAAGATTTAACTATTGGGAATTCTGCTTCTATAAACGCAGGAAGGCATATATCACTATAATAGGCTGTCCTTAACTCTTTGGGTAAGGTATGCAGAAGGGGAATATGTTGGTCAAATGAAACTTCTAGTTTCAGTTTCTTGAGAAATCGCTATACTGACTTCCAAAGTGATTGCAGTTTACATTCCCATCAAAAATAAAGGGTTCCTAAAAAAATGAATGAATGAATGAATGAATGAATGAATGAATAAAGGGTTCCTTTATTCTCTGTAGCTTACCAGAATTTTTTTCAGATTGATTTCCTGATGGCAGTCTTTTTTTCTGGGATACAATGGAATTTCAGTGTTGTTTTAATCTGCATTTCTCTCATGGCCAGCCATTGCTGAGCATTTATTCATGTATTCATTGGTCATGTGTCCTTCCTCTCTGAAGGATTTATTCATTTCACTTGCCTATTTTTTGATAGGGCTTTTTTATTTTGGAAGTTTCTAAATTTTTTTGAGGGTTTTATGATTCTAGATCTTAGTCCTCTGAGGAATACCTGGCAATTTTTTTTTTCATCATTTTTGTAGGTTTCCTTTTCACTGTTTGTTGTCTTGGTTGCTGTGTGGAAGTCTTTTTAACTTAATATAATCCCATTTGTTGATTCTCAGCACTATTTCCTGGGCAACCAGTGTTCTGCTCAGAAAGTCCTTGTCTTTGCCTGTGACTTCAAGAGTTTTACCTGTTTTTATCTTCCTGCAGGCTGTGTTTCAGTTTTAACATTTAGTTCTTTGATCCTTTTTGATTTTAGTTTAGGAGATGGTTAAAGATAGGAATCTAGATAGTCAATCGTCTGCCTTTGGTAGTCAATATGCCCAACACCCTTTATTAAAGATCTTCCTGTACCTCCTGTGTATGTTTTTGCCCCTCCTTTCAGTGATCTAATAGTTGAATGTTCTAAGATTGTTTCTGCATCCTCCATTCTGTTCCAGTGATCCACAGATTCTGCTAGTTTGGAAATCCCATGCTGTTATGTCACTGTAGTTTTGTACTATAACTTGAAGTCTGGGTTTGTGATGCCTCCCACTCTGTTCTTTTTACCCAGGGTTGCTTTTCCTATTCTGGGTCTCTTTTGGTTTTCCATGAATATTAGGATTGTTTTCTCAGGTTCTGTGAAGAATGCTGCTGCAATTTCGATTCGGATTGTATTAAGTCTGCATATCGATTTTGGAACTATGACTATTTTGAATATATTACTTTTTCCTATCCAGGAACAGGGAATATTGTTCCATTTTCTCATGTCCTAATTCCTTTTTCAAAGTGCTGTGGGTTTCATTGTAGAGATCTTCCATGTCCTTAGTTAGGTTAATTCCTAGTATTTCATTTTACTTGTTGGTATTATGAATTGTATCTTTTCCTAGTATTTTTCTCAGTGGGTTTATTAGTGTACTCCAGGAATGTTGCTGATTTTTGTGTGTTGATTTTGTATCCTATTACATTATTGAATTTGCTCATTAATTCTGGGTCATAGGTAAGAGGGAAATGGAAGGTGCACAAGGTTCACTTTCACATTTTCTTCTAGAAGTTTTATAGTTCAAGCTCTTATATGTCTCTGTCCAATTTAGTTTACTTTTGTAACTGATGTGAAGAACTTGTCTTTCACTTTTTCCATGTGGGTATTGTGCTGTAGCGCCATACTATTGAAGAGCTCATTCTTCCCACCTTACATGGTCTTGGTACCTTTGTGAAAAATCAATTTCTATTGATGTATGAATTCACTTATCAAGATTCAATATATTTATATGCCTACTGTACGCTGCTGTGGCACAGATTTGATTATGGTAGCTTTACAGTACATTTTGAAATTCAAAGTGTAAGTCTTCCAAATATTTCTATTTCAACAATGCTTGATATCTGGGTTCCACTGCAATTTTAGGGTCAGTTTTTACATTTTTAAGAAAATACTGAAGTATGGAATCTGCAGATTTGTACTGATGGGAGTATATCTTAACAAAATTATTTCCTTTCACAAACATAGATGACTTTCAATTTATTTAGGTGTTCTTTAGTCTTGTCAGGAATACTTTGTAGTTTTCAGTGAATAAAATGTGGACTACCTTGGTTAAACCTATGAATATTTAAAAGCATTTTACTTTCTTTGATGATGTGGGAAATGGAAAGTTTTGAAAATCACTTTGTTGAGGCATGACTGATATTTTAAAAGCTGTACATTAAAGGAACTGGATCACGGCAGAATAGAAACAAGCAGAGCCCACAAGCAACTGGATATGCATCCAAGTAAACAGGTATATGGCTACATGAGCAGATGGGGGAACATAGGAAATCACTGCAAATAAACTTAAATGAACCAATGACCAGGTGAAAAAGAGAAATATTCTGGTATTTAAAATAACAAGGGCTTGGGATTTAGCTCAGTGGTTAGAGTGCTCACCTAGCAAGCACAAGACCCTGAGTTTGATCCCCAGCATAAATAAATAAATAAATAAATAAATAAATAAATAACTAAATAAATAAACAAACAAACAGTAACAGAAATGGCAAACACCATTACAGAATGCATGATGGTCAGTGAATGGGGAAGAGAACCTCCCCTTTGGCAGACTGAAGCAAAACTCTGAGCATAATCTTAAGAAACCAACTTTGCTACTGGACTGGACTTAAATACAGCACGAGTCAAAGGGTGACATGAATTCCACCTAGTCACCAGGTGTATCAGAAATAATTTCCATCATTTCCCCATGGATTTAAGGGGTGCTAGCATGGGGTACCATCCTAAGAAGATCCTGTAGCCTTGGCAGCCTTCACGAGAGAAGAGAAACCCTTACATTCTTTATTTCTCCAAGACACAACAGCCACTTATTTTTAGAGGCAGAAGTCAACTTCCCTGACTCAGTTTGGCCCAGGACAATGATGCTGACACAGCATAAGATCACAGGCAAGGAGGAAGTGCACCAATTGCTGGCTCATGGGAGACCTGACTCCAGGTTTCAGAGTGATTCAGCTCAATCCAGCCAGCAGGGAGTGCTCTCACTCAGGTGGAAGAAAATGCCTAAAAGGATGTTTTGAATATTGTGACAGGAAAAAGGTCAGTCATATGAGTTTTTCTAGGTACAGGTATCTGCAACTGTGAGCTCCTCTGCTAGGACTGATAGAAAGCAGGGTCTCTGTCACTTTGCATCCCCATAGAAACTCTTACAACCAACCCCTCTGGCCTGCCCAGAGGCATGGAAAGTTAATGCTGCAGCACAGAGAGTTGTCAGGGATGGCTCCAAGAGCATAGACCAGTGATCTTTGGAATTGGAGCAAGCAATCCAGACCAGGCCACAGACAAGTGACAAGCTTACTGAGTAACCCAAACTCTTCCCAGGCCCTGACTTCCGGGGATAAAAACCAGGTATCCTGTATGATTTTTAGTCCTGTCACTGAAAACTTTACCTAGCACATATCTGTGATGGTGAGGGTTGAAGCTCAGCCATCCGACTACAGTTTCTCCCACTTGCACAAAGGCTAAGGGGAACTCTGGAACAAATATGGTTTTTACAACTTCTTATATGAGGTGGTGTCCAACAATGGAAGTCTGAGGGAAACTTTTTCCATTACATACACTCCCAGGAGGAACACTACTCCAGGCTGTGTGTGTGTGTGTGTGTTTGTGCACACACACGCGCGTCTGTGGATGTGTCTGTACTGTTGCTTTTGCTTCTATACTGTTCTACATTAGTTTGTAATATATTCCCATATCAAGGATTACTTCATATTGTTATCTACTTGTGTTTTTGTTAGTGCATTAATTGGATTTAATCTCTTTTCTTCCCCTTGTCATTACTTACTGCTTGACAGTTGATTCAAACCTCTCAATCACTTGATAGTAGCCAGATTATTGGTTGTTTATCTTTCTTGGCAGGTAGCTTTGTCATCAAATCTCAGGAAATTCTGAAGGAAACCAAATCTCCTCAGTGTCATTGTTATTGTACAAACGTCAAGCCCTCCCCCATCACTTCTCCGTAAGTATTTACATTCCTGTGACTATCAGGAGAAAATCCTTCTTACTACAGCAGACCTATGAATGGTTTCAGTTCAGCTGATAAGGTGTTATAATAAACACATTACTATTGGTGCACACAGAACATTTTACATGTATTTCACCATGTATTTCACAGCATATTGTAGTACATTGCTTGTAATGAACAATTTCCAGCACTGAATATCTCATAGTCCATCAAAGAGATTTCAGCACTGCCAAGATCTTCATCACATTTTCAGACCCAGGTCCAGCATTGAATCATTCTACGTGGCTGTGTGACCACTTTTTTACCATTTCAACTAGTCAAATATATACCACATTGCTGTTTTCAACTCATCTGAACCAAGGAGGTCTTCATTCCTTATATCTGTATCAGTTGATTCTTGCTCCATTTCACCGTCACAGGAACTTTGGCTCACACGGACAGCTTCAAAATCATCATCTTCAGTAACATCATTATTATCATCATCCGTGTGCAAGTCGCCTGATGAATCACTTTTGATCTAAACATACAAATCTGATTTTTCATGTGCCATTGTATTGAATTGGGTTATATCTACAAGCAAAATGAAAGGAGAACTTTTGAAAACAATTCCTAAATGGAAGAAATTTAACAATGAGCATTCCATGGGCAAAACTCACCTGATGCTGCTTTGGAGGTCCTGTTCATGTTGCCATCTGCCAAGTGGGTGAATGCACAGATGGATTCCTGTTTTCCTCAGGCGCACCAACTGTGAGCCACACAAGGATTCCATTATGGTAAATTAGATGCTTGCATAACAGAAGAATGGTGTGGGTTATGTTTTACCCCCCATACTGCTGAGGAATACACAGAAATGTTACACAGAGCATTATCGGATAAAGCTCCATTTGGCAATTTTGCACATGTGCACTCAGCTTGTTGTTCATTGTACCAAATAAACAAAACGACTGCTTCCTGTGTTCAACAGGCATAGCTAGTGAGGTGCACAGCCAGCTGCCATTAATGCTAAAATACATACTTTTAGCAGAAAACTATGCGATGGGTATATTTTCCCCACTGTGATACCTCAAGTATGCATAATGAGCTATTAAGTGGTTTACTTTGGACAAAGTCCCATATGCTTCTCAGAAAAATGTGCAGTGTGTTCTTGGAACGAATATTCTGCAGTGTGTTGTTGAAAGGAATATTCCACTTGTTAGAAGGTTCGGCACAACATGGACATTCCTTTGTTCATTTTTTGTTTGGTTGACTGGTTAATGAGAGTGGGGTACTGAGGCCCCCCCATGAAAACCATATTGCTATTTATCTGATTTTTCATGTCCATTATAATCTGTTTTATGAAGTTGGGTGCGCTAATATTTAGTGGGTAATTATATTTTTATGTGGAATTGTTCCATTAACCAATATATAGTGGCTTTTGAGTCTTCTGATCTGATAGCAGTACTTGTTCCTGCGGTAGTGTGCCCACATGCTCCTTCACCACCTTTGATAGCACTCTCTAAGAGATACAGAACAAACTCTGAAACCAACCTATGCTGGGCACTCAGTTAACTATTAAGTCTTTGGGGTTCCTCAGTCAGTTAAGGAGGAATTCTTGATCCACTAACCATACCCACTGTGTTGGAACAGTCTAATATGCATCCATCCTTCTTCCCACTCAACTAATTTGATGGAAAGGCATGTTGGAGGAAGTGTCATCCCATGGCAACCATAAAGCTGAGAGGAAGAAATTGGGACAAAAAAACCACTGTTTCAGGTCATGCCCTTCATGACACAACTTCAAGCAGTTCCAACCTTCTAAAGTCATAGCACATTTATGTACTGAATTCACCAACAAATGAATCCACTGATATTTTAGCACCCCTATGATCCAAACACTTGAGACATATGGGGACCTTGTAAATCAAACCATAAGGCAACGCCCCGGCCCCAGAAGACCCATGTCCATCTCTTCAGGCAAAATGCATTTAGTCCATGAGTTGCTAAAGTCTTGACTATCTCAAAACTGCTGAAAAGGCAGAGCCCAGGCATCCTTGGAAACTCAAGAGGAAAGTATACCTGAACCCCTGTAAAAATCAAAAGGAATGTAAAATAATTCCAACATACACTAGCGTATTTTTCCAAAGCCTGGATCCAGTATTGATTTCCAAGGACATTTCTCAGCAAGAAGGTACATGGGATAGGACATCTTGAGATGAAACACAGGTAGAAGGCTGTGCAAGAGTACAATGGACACCATACCACAGAGATATATGCACAACCATATTTATAGCAACACAATTTGTAATACCTAAATCTTGGAAACAACCCAAGTGTGAGGCAACAGGTGAATGGATAAAAAAGATTTTTTTTTATACAATGGAGTACTATACTTCCATGAGAAAGTATAAACTCAAAACACTTATAGGTAAATGGGTGCACTTTGAGAACATACACTTAAGTGACATAAATCAGATACACGTAAGTACATATTGCATTGTTTCCCTGGTATGAAAACCATTACGTTTAAATAAGGACAAAAGTGTATAATAAATATTGTGAAAAAGAAAATATTCGAATGGGAATAGAACTAGGAAGGAGGGCGAAAGGAGAAAAAGGAAAAAGCAAAAAATGGGAAAATGTAAATAAAGTTCTTGTAAAGAAGGAGGGGAAGGGGAGTTGAAGGGAGGGATGGGGAAGGGGGAAAACAAGATATTATCATATACAGGTACAAATTAACTATGATGACTATGATCATTATGTTTATCTGAGATGTACCAATAAATTTTCTTGGTTTAAAAAAAGTACTCTGGAAAGAAGTTGATGCCTATGAATCACGGTACCCATCCTGTGTCAGGCAGGACAGTTTGTTCTTGATTAGATTTGGAATCTGCCATGGGGGTTGGTGGAATACACTTCTAGATTTGATAGTGTATCATGGAGGCATGGCTTTCAATGTCCATGCCTGGCCTACTGCTCCTTCCACTGTGACATTCATCTTGCGCTGTTTCCTGGCTGCCATGAACTAAGCAGCTTTGCTCTGTCATGCCCTTCTGCCATGACGTCTCAACTTGGAACCAGCTGCTCATGGACTAAAACCATGAGTATATTAAAATCCTCCATTAAGTTGTGAGTACTGGAGATTTCCTCTCTGCTGTAAGAAACCAAATATACATTTTCATCTTTCTTGTCTTAGTTATGAAAATACTCAAAGTGTTGATGCCATTTTAAAAATGGTTATCACTATGAAAAAGCAGTATTTTGAATTTAATAAGGGCATTATTGAGTCTATACTTTCCTTAGAATAATACTGACATTTTACCAAACATATATCAGTAAGGGAAAAACTTTATGATCCAGAACCCTAAAATTTCCAAAGAACTGACATGAGAATCCTAAAGAAATCGCAAAAACAGAATAAAGGATAATCTCACTTTGCTCCTATTGTTTTCCTTTTTTTCTTACCTCTGAAAGCAAATTTGACTACAACATTACAGTGACAAAGTGACTGTAACATCAACTTTTCAGAAGTGAACTGAGCCATGTAACGATCATCCCAATCAAGAAACAGAATATAGTCAACAGTTTAGGTTCCTCACAAGCCCTCTTCCAACCACACCTACAAGGGAGTATTTAATTGGATACTGAATTTTAAATTAAAACAAAATATTATAGTAAAATACATCACCATGAATCACCTTAAAAATACTCCCTTACTTCAAACTCATTAATCTCACTGCTCTTGCCACTTTCTGAGGCAGTTCAGGAAGTCCTTTTTTTTGTGGCATTAAAGAATGTGACAAAAATCATGGTGGAATACCAATGAGTGCAACTGAAAAGAAAGACAACATTGTAAAGATATCATGTGTCCTTATCCACATTATTCATTATACACACTGCAACATCAAGTTCATCCCAAAAGTCAAAATAACCATGAAAGGTAAATTTTGTCTGTAATTTTTTATTAGTTCCTTTGCAATAGATAAGGTTTACATTCATCTAGTGGGTAGGCACATGGATTTAACATATTTTTTTTATTGCCCTTTCCCTCCCATCTTGCTCATCTTTGATCGCTTCATGTTTAGAAAACTACCTCCCTGTTTCCTCTTATCTGTGTTGTAGTTCTAAAATTATTTATACATTTCTCTTATAAGTTGGGATATTTTAGCTGTTGTGTCTTAGTACACTTATGCTTTCAAGATGCATCTATTTTCTTAAAAATGAATGGAATTTATTGTTTATTGAAGTAGTTCACTGACTAGTAAGCCCTTATTTTATTTATGCATTCATCTGCTGGTTGACATCTGGGCCACCTGAATGGTTCCAATTTTAGGTGGCCAAAAAGATAATTATGCATGCACCACTATATTACAGTATCTTGAAGTTCTTAGGAAAGATTCCTAGAAGAGGAGTACCTGGATCAGGTGCCATTTCTTTCATTAGGTTTTTTTTTTTTTTCTTTTAGGCATATCCAAAGTATTTTCCATAGTAGTTGTACAATTTTACATTTGCATCAACAACATAGGCTTACTTTTCGCTGGTAGCTTTACCAGCATTTACTGGTTGATTTGCTGCTGACAGTGATTCTTTGTGATGTAAAATGGAACCTCTGTGTTGAGTAGATTGGCATTTCTCTATTGCCCAGAAATGCTGAACAATTTTCAAATATTTCCTGGTCATTCATCCTTTGAAAACTATCTATTCATTTGTTGTCTACTTCTAGATTGTGTCTTTTATTTGTGTGGTCTAATTTTTACAAGTTAACCCATAATGTAAGAACTCTTGGGGTTTATTTGGCAGTCTTAAAGAGTCTTCTAGTATCTCATCCCTTTTCCCGTTTCCAATCTCACCAGTGATATCTGAGTTATGTGCCTAGGATTAGGTTTTGGGTTTACCAAATGTATGACAGAAACAAGTGTGCAGTATGGGAAAAGATGTGGATCTAAGTGGCAAAAGAAAAAAATATTATGCATGTGCCAGGAGCAGAACAAAATAAGCGTGGGCTTTTGATATGAAGCCTATCACCAGATGCTGTCACTTCTCACTAATAGTTGTGATCAGTCTGTAAAGAATTGACTTATGCTTTCTGTGCAAACAAATATAGTAATGTTAGTCTGTATTTGCACTCCCCAGTGCTAGGATAATCAACTTGGAACAAGAATTATATCCTCACAAGTCAGGATTCTCCATCTCCCACATGTGCAATTCAGAAGTTTGACATTTAGGTGTGAATCCAACGATACTGCTGATCTCATAGGAGGAGGTCAAGTGGTAATGCAAGCTATGGAGAACACCTGCAAGTGCAGGTAAAGCCTCCCTCCCTCATTCAATAGGCCCTTCCAGTTGTTTGCACTAGTGCTTAAGAGAGCCAAAAAGAACAATATTCATCCATTAGATGAGGGCTTGGGGATACCTACTACATCTGAAGGGCCTCCAGAGCCACTGCTCCTGGGCAACAGCACTGCACCTTTACAAGTATGGTGGCAGATCCATTTTTTTCAAATTATTCTGAATCAACCTAAGACCAAAGGTCAGTGGTCTAAACCTGCGCACCACAATATACCCAAGCAAGAAAACATCAAGTACATTTAGTAGGCACCACTAGATGATACAAATTCTAGAAGTGCCTTTAATGATCTCATACTATACTAGTTCACATTAGGGTACAAGGAGGCTGCATTCTTTTAGCCCTAACTGAGCCCGTATGACACACAAACAATTGTGAACCAAAAACTCAAGTACAAGTCCTAACACAGTTGCTTAAATGGGTGCATGTAAAGTATCTGGCTGCCTCCAATAACACTTCAGGTGAAGTTGTGATCAGGAAATGGAAAACAAAGTTATCATGGCATGCTCCAATGCTGATAACGTACTTTCACTTTTGTTAACTGAGCACTGAACATAAATAGCAATTTTTCTGAATTTCATTTGCAGGGCTTTTTATTTTTCGAGACACTTTCACTAAGTTACCGAGATAGGATTTTGAGCTTCCAATCTTCCTAATACTCTCAAGCTGCTTGAATTACAGGCATGCATCTACCAAGCACACTTTCACTTTTTTTTTTTTTGCCATATTTTAACTGCAAAACTAAAGGAATGATTCTCAGATAAAAAGTCTACCTAAAGGCTTTTTATTTTTGAAACAAGGTCTGACCATGTAGTTCATGCTGGCCTTTAACTATGTAGCCCAGTCTGGCCTCAAACTTGTGGTGATCCTCCTGCCTCAGCCTCTCCAGTGCTGGGATTACAGGCTTGCATCACCACACTGAGCTTATGTTATACCTTTAAAATACTACTGCACACTGGAAGCACACTAAAGCACATGCAAAGATTTGCATTTATGTTTTCATACTTTTATTACCCTTCTGTCAAGTTCCAATCTTCACATGTCCAAAATATACCTATCAAAATTGAATACTTTCAGTTATTTTTCACCTAACTACAGTTGTTTTCCATGTGGAATCCCACATCATGTTCTCAGGAGGTGGCTCTATTAATGGCCTCCCCATACTGTATATAGAAATTTCGATGAGTTGTGGTGGTTCACACCTGTGTATATACCGCTGTGAGAGCCTCAGGTCAGAGCTTGACACCTTCAAGCTCAGCCTGGACAAACTAGCAACTTAGATGCTGTGTCAATAAAAAATAAGGGGCTTGGAATTTAGTTAAATATGAAGATGCTGAGATCCTTTTCCAGTACTTCAAGGGAATAAAAAAAGAACAATTTTATTTGGTGAGTTACATCAGAATCAACAAAAATACCTGAAGGAATGTTTAGTTTATATCAAAATGCTCCTGTCCATTTTAAATCTTCAAAGATGATGTAATGGGATGGACATTTCAGCGTACTCACAATTCACAGGGATTCTATTTTGGAACCCTTAACTCTACAGAATAGAGATATACTTAAATTACAACATTTACTGCACAGGGCTTCTAACTCCTTTGTACTTTCTTGTACTTAAATGTCAGTTCAATACCTAAAGGCCTTACTACAATGGTCAGAACTACAGGATTTCTCTCTACTGATCTGGCCCATGTATTCAAGCCTAACTGAAAATGATGGTTTTATCCCCCTGTTTACCTTTAAAAGGCTCCACCTCAGTGTTTCTATGCCAGTGAAGACCATAGGAATAAGTGAATGTTTATTACATTTTTATGCAGTAGTTTATTTACATAAGGCTTGCTGTTCCAAAGTACTCCAGGTCCTTGTTAGTTGAATAAATTGGATAAGACAAACCAAGAATGGTGTAAAAAATTTATTTCAAAAAAATGTGGGGTAAAGGCGTATGGGGAAAACCAGCACTTTAGGACAAACATGAACCAAACAAGAAAAATGGGGTAATATGCAAAAATAAAAGTACATGCCACATGTGAGAAATGTGGAGTAGGCAAGTGTATAGACTCATAATAGCACCTCTCTGTGATGGCAGATTTTCTTTTATGCTGGATCTTCCTGTGAGCTCCTGAGAAGTCTTACAGGGTACTCCCATACCCTGAGGCCTTTTAATTGAGAAATCTTGCCCATACATACAGGGTCCTCCCTTTTGCCCTGGAATCATGTAATTGGCAAGTCCTATCCATTTGTCCTGTCAGCTTCGTCACACTCTATCTCCCATAAAAACATGGCTTAAATTTGTGGAGTTTCTCCAATGTGAGTTTTTTGATGCCATCAAAAAGCAATGGAGTTAAGGGCAGCCTTACCAAATTTTTTGCATCCACAGTGCTTCTCTCCAGTGTGTGTTCTTTGATGCACTTGCAGGACAGCAGAGTAAGCAAAAGCCTAACACACTGTTTGTATTCATAAGGTTTCTCTCCAGTGTGAGTTTCCATGCCTTTGGAGGGAACTTGTATAAGGACAGGCCTTACTACATTATTTATATTCATACGGTTTCTCTCTAGTCTGAGTTGCTTCATGTACTCTACAATCAGAAAATGTTGGGTTGGCCTCAGTACACTAAGCATTCTTGGGATTCTGTTCAGAGTTCTTTCATGTTTTCACCATGTATTGGAAAAAATGTCCTACCACATTGTTTACATTTGTGGGTTTTCTGTCAAGTGAGTTCTTTCATTAGCTCAGAAGACACCGAGCCAAGAACTTTCATGCTTTCAGGCACTGGAAAAAGAAAAGGACTTACCACATCTTTTACATTCATAGGGTTTCTCTCCAGAGTGAGTTCTTTCACATTTTTGGCAGGTAGTAGAACAAAAAATGCCCTACCACACTGTTTACATTCAGAAGGTTTCTCTCCAATGTGAGTTCTTTCATGACCTTGCAATACAGTCAGCCAAGAGAAGGCCTTAGAACACTGTTTAAATTTATGGGGTTTCTTTCCAGTCTGAGTTCTTTCATGAGCTCTGAAGGTAATGAAATGAGAATAGGACTTACCACGCTGTTCATTCACAGGGTTTCTCTCCAGTGAGTTCTTTCATGAGTTCTCAAGGTACCACACTGAGAAAAGGACTTACCACACTGTTTACATTCATAGGGTTTCTCTCCAGTGTGAGTTCTTTCATGATTATGCAAGGCACTGGACCAAGAGAAGGCCTTACCACATTGCTTACATTCATAGAGTTTCTGTCCAGTATGAGCTCTTTCATGAACTCTCAGGGAACTGCAAAAGGCAAAGGTCCTACCACACTGTTTACATTCATAGGGTTTCACTCCATTGTGATTTCTTTCATGACCTTGCAATCCATTGAGCGAAGAGAAGGCTTTACCACACTGTTTACATTTATGGGGTTTCTGTCCAGTGTGAGCTCTTTCATGAGCTCTAAAGGCACTGCGCCAAGAGAAGGCCTTACCACACTGTTTACATTCATAGGGTTTCTCTCCAGTGTGAGTTCTTTCGTGAGCTCTCAAGGCACTCAAATAAGAATAGGACTTACCACACTGTTTACATTGATAAGGTTTCTCTCCGGTGTGAGTTCTTTCATGAACATGCAAGACACTGAGCCAAGGGAAGGACTTACCACATTGTTTACATTCATGGGGTTGCTGTCCAGTGTGAGTTCTTTCATGAAGTCTCAGGGATCTGCAACAAGCAAAGTTCTTAGCACACTGTGTACATGCATAGGGCTTCTCTCCAGTGTGAGTTCTTTCATGAGCTCTCAGAGTACTGCAACAAGCAAAGGTCTTACCACATTGCTTACATTCATAGGGCTTCTCTCCAGTGTGAGTTCTTTCATGACATCTCAAGGCACTGCTAAAACCAAAGGTCTTACCACAATGCTTACATTCATAGGGTTTCTCTCCAGTGTGAGTTCTTTCATGCTTTCGGCAGTCACTGGAAGAAGAGAAGGCTCTACCACATTGTTTACATTTGCAGGGTTTCTGTCCAGTGTGAGTTCTTTCATGGCCTCGGAGGGCATGAGACCATGAAAAGGACTTACCGCATTGCTTACATTCATAGGGCTTCTCTCCAGTGTGGGTTCTTTCATGCCCTCTCCACCCATCCAAACTCCTAAAGGATTTCCCACAATCCCTACATTTATAAAGTCGATATCCAGGGTGCACTCTCACATGTAATCGAAGGTCTCGAAAACAAATGAAGGATTTCTCACATTCCTGGCATTTGTGCGTTTTCTCACCAATATATATTTTTTTATGTAACTGAAAGCTACTGGAATGGTTAAAGTCTTTACCACATACTGTATATTTGAAAGGCTTTTCTGCATTGTGACTCTTTACGTTATGTCGTGAATGGATGGAAACACTGAAGAATTTACCACATTCACTGTGTTCATAAGATTCTTCTCCAGGGTGACTCCCTTCATATTGTTCAAGTGAAGAGTAGCACAAATGTTCTCCAGAGGTTTTATATTGGTACTCTCTCCCCGCAGCATGTCGTTTCATGTGTATCTGAAGTGTTATGAGATAAAGAAAGGCCTTCCCACATTCTTTACATTCATGCTGTTTCTCTGCAGAATTTAGATTCATGTGTCCCTGAAAACTTGCAGAAGGAAAGCTGGATTTGCCACATTGTATACATTCATCCAGTTTCTCTCTAGGACTTCTTTCATGTGTTTGAAACAAACTGAGAGATCTGAAGGCTTTGCCACACTGTGTACATTCATAGTGCTTTTTTTCAGTATGACACTGTTCATTTTTCTGTGAGCACTGATGACAAGTTAATGGTTTATCATATATCTTACATTTATATGACTTCTCCCCATGTTCCTCACCCTCAGGCGCTCCATGCCCAGCAAGAGATCTGCGTTGCCCACTAAAGAATGCAGGAAGGATGAAGTGCTTCCTACACAAGCTACCTTTACTTGGTATTACACAGGTAGGGATTTCCTTGATGAGACTGGGATTTGAAACTGAGATGAAGTTTTCTCCACACTGTTGACCATTAGTCTCATGAATTTTTCCAAATATATGACTTCTGTAAAGAATGGGTAGCACACTGTCAATGATTTCAAATCTTCAATAGGAAATAGAATTATTTTTTAAATATTTTCAGGTTTTCTTGTTTGTGAGAATTATGCCAAATACATGAATAGAAACTTCTAGAAAAGTATGTAACCACCACTATTATTACAGCAGTTATATTCATTAGTAGGCATATTGGTCCATGACTGTACCCTTGGGTGATGAAAACCCTGAGGCAAGATGGTCTCAATTTCAAAGCCAGAGATGGAAGTTTAGTAACACTCAAACTCAAATTTTAAAACAGAATTTGAGATAAATGGGCATGGTCATACACACCTTCAGTCCCAGCCCTTGTGAGACAGAGCCAGGAGATCAAGACTTCCAGGTTAGCCTACATTATACAGCAAGTTCAAAACCAGCCTGGACTATATAAGGGGAACATTCCCAAAAGTTAAGGAGGAAGTGGGACTGGGAGTAATAGCCCAATGAAAGGCCCTGTGGCCAATCCATAGTATCGAAGGTATAATTATATGTAGCATTCTTATGGCTTCTATTGATGTCCCAGCAAACCCTCATGTGCTCATTGGTGGGGCTTTTGGGAGCTAACTGCATCAAATGTGTATGATACTGGAATTAAGAATGTGTGGCACTGAATTAGTCCACTGATTGGTTTAGCACAGTTCTGGGGGTGGCACCACACAAAAGCCTGGATGGGATGAAAGGGAAAGGGAGGTTTGCTTATGCTGCTGCTGCCTGCTGTCACCTGCCTGCTCTGTCAGGGACTGCTTCTCCCATGGTGGCCCTCTGCCATCCCACCCTGCCTTGAAACAAGCTGACCATGGACTGAAATGTTTACAAACTATGGGCTAAAAGAAACTTGTCTTCCTTTAACTTGTGGGTGTCAGGTATTTTCTCCAGTCAGCAAGGAAACAACTAAGACAAGATTTCTTAACAGCATTTTGTTCGTCATATAGATTTTTTTTCATGAAAATTTTCCAACAATTATATTAGACCTGGGCTTTCTGTTTACTTGCTTGTTTCTGAAGATTATGAAAGTCTTGACAGTCAGTACATATTGTTAGGAGTGCAGCTCACCTTGGCTTATTCTCTTGCTTTTTGTCCTTATTTTCTGTGGGCTGCTCTTTCCATTTTTTCCCTAAAAGGCACATCCACAAAAAAGAAAAATCATAAGTGACAAGTTACAGGAAAATTCATGATTCCAGATATATAGATAATACTGGCTCAGCTTTATTCTCGCAATTTATACTTTTTCCAAATTTCATAAAAAAATTTTCTCTAGTTCACTAAATGAAGGAACGACACCATCCTCACCCACAGTGGCCAGGTTAATGATGGTTTCACTCATCACATCTCTGTAGAGGGTCTTCTGTGAAGGGTCCAGCAGAGCCCACTCTTCAAAGGTGAACTTCACAGCCACATCTTCAAAGTTCACTGAGTGCTAAGATAGACCATAAATTGGCACAAGATGAAGAGAGTGACTGCATCGGGGATGTACCCTCAAACCCTGGGATGTTCCCAAATGACCCAATGGCCTTCAGACATTTACAGAATCATATGGTGGCCAGAACAGCAAATCTTTCTTTGTCATAAAATTTAGCAGTGTAGAACACATAGCAATGCATTTTTTATCTCTACATGTCATATTGCTGTTTAATGTTAGCTGTCAACTTACTTTTTTATAGATTTTTATTAAAATTTACCCAAAATTACTCAAACTCACAGGCCATTACACAAACTTACAGACCATAATACATCATGCCTTTCCCTTGTAACAACGAGGCATGAGAACAAACCACATAGATGCAATATTAAGTTGCAACTACATAAAGTTGACTGTAGTACCTAGTGTACTGTTACTGTTTTAAATTTGGGTTATTAAATTCTTGTTTTTAGGAAATCTTTATTCCTCTGAATTCTCAGTCCCCTTCCCCTTTGCCTTCTTTTTGTTCCCTGGGACCCTTTACCCATGGGGTGAGATCTGTCCCCTTGCATTTTGGCATCCATTATTTGGCATTTTCTTTTGCTTGTATTTTGCCTTACTCAAATGAGGAATACCATATGGTACTTGAGCTTCTGAGTCTGGTTTATTTCACTCATTATATTTTCCAGGTCCATCCATTTTCCTATAAATTACTCTAACTTCTCTTTCTTTATAGCTGAGTAGTAAGTATTCCATTATATATAGATATCATGCTTTGTTTCTCCAGTTACCTGTTGATGGGTATACACACTGCCTCCAGAATTCCTCTATTATGAATTGCCTTGCTATAAACACTGGTATACAGGTATTGCTGTACTATGATGTCTTTAGCTCTTTGGGGAGGGTATCTAGTAGGGGAATGGCTGGGTCACATGGGATTTCTACTTTAAGATTTTGAGAAATCTCCATATTGATTTCCATAATGGTTGTACTAGTTTCCATTCCATTTCCTCCATACTAGTGTAGGAGAGTTCCTTTTTCACCACAGCCATGCCAGCATGTTATTGTTTGATTTCCTAATGATTGCCACTCTTTCTGGGGTAAGATGGAATTTGCATTTCTCCAATGGCCGAAGATGTTTTAATTTGCATTTCTCTAATGGCCAAAGATATTGAACCTTGTTTCATATATTTGTTGGCCATTTGTATTTCTTCCACTGTGAAGTGTTTGTTCATTTCTCTAGCCCATTTCTTGAGGGGGTCATTAATTTTAGGTAGTTTAATTTTTTTGAGTTCTTCGTCTATGCTAGATATTAGTTCTCTGTCTGAAGATTACCTGGCAAAGATTTCTTCTCATTGTGTGGGTTTTGTCTTCACTCTATTGACTCTTTTACTGTACAGAACCTCTTTAGTCTAATATAATCTCATTTGTTGATTCTTGTTGCTATTACCTGTGCAATTGAGGTTCTGTTTAGAAAGTCCTTTCCTACTCTTGTATCTTCAAGTGTGTTACCCATTTTGCCTTCCAGAAGCTTTAATGTTTGGATCTTTCATTCTTTTTTATTTTAATTTGGTATATAGTGAAAGATATGGGTTGTGTCATTCTTCTACAAAAAGATAACCAGTTTCCCCAACACCATTTGTTGAATAGGCTCTCTGCTCCAACATATGCTTTTGGATCCTTTGACAAAGATCATGATCATGCATTTGAATATGTCTGGGGAAGTTTCTGTATCCTAGATTTTGTTAAATTGGCCCACGTATCTATTTTTGTTCCACTACCATGCCACTTTTATTACTATTGTTTTATAGCATAGCTTGAAGTCTGAGATTGCTATGCCACCTGCTTTGGTCTTATTGCCCAGTATTGCTTTTGCTATTCAGTTTTCTTCTGCCTCCATACAAACTTTAGCATTGTTTTCTTGAGATCTATAAAGTATGCTGTAGGTATTTTGATTGGGGCTGTATTGAGCCTGTATAACAATTTTGGGAGTACAGTCATTTTAACAGTATTAGTTCTGGCTAACCAGGAGCAAGGGACATCTTCCCATTTTTTGATTAACTCTTCAATCTTTTTTCAGAGTGCCACAGTTTTCTTTGTAGAGGCCCTCCATTTCTTTAGTTAGGTTAATTCCTAAGTATTTCATTTTTCTTGAAGCAACAGTGAATGGTACTTTCTTCATAATTTCTTTCTCTTCCGGTTTGTTAGTATATACAAAGGCTAATGATTTTTGCATATTGCTCTTATACCTGCTGCTTTGCTGAATTTGGTTATTCTAGGAGCCTTCTGGTGGAGTTCTTTGGGTATTCCTTGTAGAGTATTATGTCGTCTGCAAAGTGATAATTTGCATTCTTCCTTTCCTATAAGTACTCCTTTTATTTCTTCTTGCCTACTTGCTCTGGCTAATGTTTCAAGTACTATTTAAGTGAAAGAAGTGACAGTGGACATCCTTATCTTGTTCCTGACTTTAGGAGGAATGCTTTCAGTTTTTCCCCATTTAGTGTGATGCTGGCTATAGGTTTGTTATGGATAGCCTTTATCATATTCAGGTATGGTCCTTTTATGCCTATTTTCTTCAAGGTTTTTATGAGGCAGGTGTGTTGGATTTTGCCAAAAGCCTTTTTGGCATCAATTGATATGATCATGTGGGTTTTGACATTGCTCCTATTTATTTGGTGTATTTATGCTCTATTGTATGTTGAACCATCCTTGCATGTCTCGGATGAAACCTACTTGATCATGTTATATCAGCTTTTTGATAATATGTTGCATTCTATTTGCTAAAATCTTGTTGAGGATTTTTGGATGTACATTCATTAAAGTGATTGGTCTGTGGTTCTTTTAGTCGGGTCTTTGGCTGGTTTTGGTATCAGGGTGATACTGGCTTCCCTGAATCAGTCTGGAAGCACTCTGTCCCTTTCAACTTTTTTGACTAACTTGATGAGTATTCATGATATAATCTCCCAAAAGGTTTGGTTGAGTTTGGCTGTGAATCCCTCAGGTCCTGAGTTTTTTTAAATTGGTAGATTCTTTATTACTGAGTCATTTTCTTTGCTTGTAAATGGGTTGTTAAATGTATTTACATCTTCTTGAGTCAGTTTTGGTAGTTTGTGTCTAGAAATCTGTCCATTTCTTCCATATTTACTACTTTGTTGGGATAGTGTTCCTCAAAGTAGTTAATATCTACTGAATTTTGACAATGTCTGTTGTGAACTCACCTTTTTTTCTAATTGCATTTATATGGATCTTTTTCATCTCAGTAAGTTTTGGTAGTGGCTTGCCTATTCTTTTGGAGAACCAACTCTGCTTCATTTACTTGTTTTACAGTTTTTCTGGTTTCAGTTTCATTAATTTCTGCTTGCATCTTTATGATTTCCCATAGTTTTGGAATGGTGCTGGTTTGTTGTTCTTTCTCAAGTATCTCAAGACTTCTCACAAGGTTGTTTATTTGAGCTTGTTCTGTTTTCCTAATATGTGCATTAACTGCAAAGAACTTCCCATTTAGAACTGCTTTCAATATGTCCCAAAGGCTTCTTTGAGTTGTGTGGTCATCGTCATTATCTTCCAGAAATTTTTGAATTTCTTCTTTAATTTCTTCTGTGACCCATTGTTTGTTTAGGAGAATGTTGTTAGTTTTCCAGGAGCTTTTGCATTTTCCAACTTTTCTTTTTTCATTAATTTCTATTTTCATTGTGCTGTGGTCAGATAGTATACATGGGATAATTTCAATTCTTTTATATTTTCCTTGGCCAGCTTTGTGAACTAGTATGTGATCTATTTTGGAAAATATACCATGTGCTGCTGAAAAAAATGTGTACTCTTGTGGAGGGGTGGAATGCTCTGTATATATCTATGGGGTCCATAAGTTCAAGGATATGGACCAGCTCTGAATTTTCTCTGTTGACTTTTTTAGTTGACCTGACTCTTTGCAAAAGTGGGGTGTTAAAATCCTCTACAATGACTGTGTTAATATTTATTTGGTTTTTAAAATTTTATCAGTTTTTGTTTTACGAAGGTAGGTACTCCAGTATTTGGTGCATAAATGTTCATCAAACTTATCTCTTCTTGTAGGATTGTTCCTTTAGTATGTAGTGACCTTCTTTGTTTCTTCTAATCCATTTTATTTATTTATTTATTTTAACCAAGAACATGTATTGGTACATTGTCCATATATTGATCACATTTAACATGTTTGTTTTGTACCTGTACATGGTGTCTCTTGGTTTCTAATACATTTTAACTTGAAGTTTACCATGTCTGATATTAGAATTGCTACCTCTGCTTGTTTTCTTGGTCCTGGTGCATGAAATGTTTTCTATCCTTAATTTTAAGCCTATGAACATCTTTTTAGATTAAATGCATTTCTTGAATGCAACAGATTGTAGGGTTCTGTTTTTTGATCCAGTCTGCCATTCTGTATCTTTTGACTGGAGAGTTGAGGCTGTTAACTTTGATATTACTGAGATGAGTTAGTTATTTACTATCATTGTCTTCTTTTGTTGGTTTATTACCCTACTTTTCGTGATGTATTTTGTTGTTGTTTATCCCTTTCCCTCACTAGTTTCCTCAGTGTTTTCAAGTATGTCCAATCCTATGTTGCTCTAGAGTATATTCTTGGGTATTTTTTTTCTAGAGTTGGCTTAGTTCTCATGTATCTTCCGAGCTGGTCTTTTTCATGGAAATACCTTGTTTCACCATCAATTTTAAAGGATAGTTTTGCTGAGTACACATATCTGGGTTGGAAATTATTTGCACTTAGGGCCTGAAATACTTCAAACTCTTCTGGCTTTCAAGGTTTGTGCTGGGAGATATGCTGTGATTCTAACTGGTTTACCTTTATATGTGATTTTTTTGTTTTTATCTGACTGCCTTTATTTTTTTTTTTTCTGGCAATCTGTTAATTCGACAAAAATATGTCTTGGTGAATGTGTCCTTTTACTGCAGTTATTTGGCATCCTTTAGGTATCACTTACCTGCACTTTAAGGTCTTTGCTTATATTTGGGAAGTTTTCTTCAATAATTTCTAGAAGCACGTTAGTGAATCCATCTGTGTTGCGTTCAAGTTCTTCTTTGACTCCAATTAGCCTGAGATTATTTTTTTGCTTTCATCTAGCAGCACTTGTATGATTTTTCCCATTTTCTTTATAGCCTCTTTGAGCTCTTTATTATAATCTATTTTGCCCTCAATATCAGAAACCCTATCTTCACACTTATCATCACATGTATGTATGAATTCAAGGTGTTTTTCTATCTTAAGAATTTCTATTTGACATCTTTTTGAGGTTTCTATGTTTTTGTTAAATCTGTCATTCAGGTTTTGAACTGTCTTGGTCGGGTCATCTAATTTTTGGCTTAGTTCCCTGAAATTTACCATGGACATATTGAGTGTCACTGGTGTAAGTTTTTGGTTCCTCTTTAATTTATTTCTTCAAAGTTTTCATAGATTTCTGCCACCTCATAGTTGTTTTCTTCTCCTTTTCAGTCATCTTGTTCTGCCTTAGAGTTGGAGGGGACCTGGAGGTCTTCTATTCCCTCATTTCCCCATTTTCTTATTTGAACCCGTGTTTATATTTATATACCTCTTAATTTAGATATTCTCTCTTTTGAGGGGGTACTACTGGATGGGGACTGGGGAGATAAAGAGAGTTTATGGTTATATAAAGTCTTTTAGTAATTTGTTGCTTCTGTAAGTAGTTTTCAACATTGTGGGTCCAGTTCTTGTATTTGCTGCTTCAGTTGTTTACTTTAAGTGATTCTGTCCCTGTCTCTAGATTTTGTTACTAGAATACTTCACTTTGAAACAGTTTCTCTAGTTTGAGTCTTAGCCATTTCTATGTAAGAGTTCTTGCAGTCGGCTGGGGATTTAGCTCGGGGATTTAGCTCAGTGATTGGAGTGCTTGCCTTGCAAGCACAAGGCCCTGAGTTCAATCCCTGGCACAAAAAAAAAAAAGAGTTCTTGCAGTAATCCTTCCTCCCCTCTGTCTATTGTCTAGACAAGGGGTACAACCTAACTAACTATTGAATCTGAACCAATGGAAGCACAATTCTACATGGTAAAATAGCACAGTGAACATCTGAAACAAAAGAAAATACTAAATAACTCAAAAAAATACACAAATTTACAGTGGTGAAATGTCTACTGAGAGCATCAATTAGATGTTTCAGTAGGCTATTGCATACATGTTTCCCAAATCCTTTCTTTACCCATGTGTTCAACAGTAGTTTTAATGGATCTACCTTCCAAAGGCCAGGGGGGTAGAAGTCTAGGTAAAGCCACCATGGTAAGTTAAAAGAAATTGAGCTATAAAGAGAAAGCAGAATAAAAAATGAAATATTTATTTTTTCTCTTCATCTAAATCCTGTGATCTCTAGTATGGGATTAAATAAATAGAGGGGCAAAGGGTTCTCTTAATATTAAGGATTTGATGTTGTATATTTGGGAAGGGGTATCAGGAAAGAATATATACAAAATTGGTATTGAGAAATGGTGGGGGAATTTCTATGCGTGATTAGGTGGTAGGGGATCACTTCAGAGAGTACATATAAGAGGTGAAGAATGATGAAAGGTTAAATCGAGAGTGGGAATGAAAATCAAAAATGAATATAAACAAAATGATAACAACCAAAAGACTTAGAGGAAGAGGTCAGGTGAGGGGTTATGGATAAAAGTAGGTTGCGGTAGTAATGTGTGTGGAAAATTTCCCTTATACTCTATAAACTATATTGGATGAAAAGGAAGAAGGATATCTGTTTGGGATCAGCAGAGGTAAACAGACACATTCATAAATGGCATTAACAGGAATACTGTTATAAAACAGTTATTTGAGACTTGTGATACAGTTCAGTCACAGTCACTGCTTGGCATACGGAAGGCCTGGGGTGGAATCCTCTGGACATGTATTGATTGTTTACAGTTCTACAGATGGAATCCACAGGGTCCTAAAGGCTGCCCAAGTATTGTACCACTTAGAAACACACCAGAGATTCACTTTTAAGTTTTATTCTAACACTTGGTCTTATTAAACTACCTGGCCCTGAACTATTGGTATTCCTCCCTAAAAATCTGTGAGTAGCTCCAATGACAGGCAGTTGCTCCCATACCTGGGAAGTTTCCACAAATTAGCACCCCATCATTCAGATTTGTTTTAACAAGACTGAAATACACTCAGAATAATGTATTTCTTTCTACATCTTTCATATATCACATGTTTTTACGGACAGTCAGTACATGGTTGATCAAATCAATTTGCCTGACACCCACAGGTCTATGAAAACTAAACAATACTACACCCAGAAGGATAATCCTACATCCTCGCATGAAAAGATCTGAGTTCCTTTTTGCAACTATATCATGTCCAATATTCAACTAAAAACACAATTTTATTTTTACTTTTGTGGTATTTTGAGAGAGGGTTGTGCTATATAGTTCAGCCTGGTCTTGAACTTAGCCCAGGTTGGCCTTGAACTCAGTAAATCCTGCTTCTATGTCCCCAGTGCTGGCATTACAAATGTGTAACGCCATATCTCATGGAAAAGCAGGACTTTAAAAACCACACCTTGAAGCCAGGTGTGGTGTCATACTCCTACAATCTCAGCATGCAAGAATCTAAAGGAGAGGATCTCCGGGAGTTCCAGCCCATCTGGGGTATACAATTTCAAGGCCAGCTGGAACTACATAGCAACACCCCGTCTCAGAGGAACACACACATGAACACACACAGCTTGAACCCCATTATGCTAGGACATGCCTGTAATCTCAGTACTTAAAGCTGAGGTAGGATCCTGTCATAAAATTGTAAATAATAATAATAATAATAATAATAATAATTAAATAGTTGGAGACATAGCCTAGGGGTAGATAATGCCTAGGTTTTATTCCTAGAATTCACGAAATATATACCCAGTTTGAAAAGAGGATATAAGCACCGAACAAGATTGACATATGGAAGAGGTGTTGGAATCACCATTCAGGTTAAAATAACAATATTTATAAGAAACAGCTAAAAATGTGCATGAACACATGGATAATTTCAACAGATGAGAAAATTCTAAGAACCAAAAAGAAATACAAGAAATGAAATATATAGCAACTGAAATGAAGACTTGCTTTGAAAGACAAAAACCAATGCAACCGTGTAAAGAAAAATCACTGATCTCAATAAAATGTAAAAAGAAACTTCAAAAATTCTTATAAAAAATGGACAAAATATACAAGACATGGAAGAAAATCAAACTATAACTCATAGTTCTTATTCTTTTTGTGCTGGGGATTGAACTCAGGGATTTGTGCTTGCAAGGCAAGCATGCTAACCATTGAGCTTAATCCCCACCCCTTTTTAAAAACTTTTTAAACTCAGTTCTTGGAATGCAGGAAAAGCAGTGTGTACTAGAAAATAACTTACACCTGAGGAACAGCTGGCAAAATTCTTTTCCTACACTGGTGTCCCCCCCACTCTGAGGGTGGTTTCTTTTGATGTGCAAAAACTTTTTAATAAGATGTGATCCCAGTCACTGATCCTCTGTATTATTCCCCAAGAGTTCTGAGTTTTGTTCATAAAGTTTTTGCCTACACCTATGTCTTCAAGAGTTCTTCCTAGTCCATCTTCCAGAAAATTTAGTGTTTCTGTTTTTATGTTTAGATCTCTGATCCACTTCTATTGTAGTTTAGTACACAGAGACATGGGTCTACTTTTAGTCTTCAGCATGTGGAAAGCCAATTTTTCCAGCACCATTTATTAATGAGGCTGTATTTCTTCGAGGGAGGATGTTTGGATCCTTTGTAAAAGATGAGGTATTTGAGTGTGTTTGGGGCTGTTCCTGCCACTTCTAACCTGTTCCATTAATTCTCGGGTATGCTTTTTTGTCAGTACCATGCTGTTTTTATCACAGTGGATGTGGTGCCCCCTCCCTTTGCTCCTGCATCCCAGAATTGTGTTTGCTACTCTTCTAGTTTCAGATGAATTTTAGAATGGCTTTCTCTAATTCTGTGAAGTATGCTATTGGAATATTGATTGGAATCACATTAAATGTGTATAGTAATTTGGGAAGTTTGGCCATTTTCATTACATTGGGTCTTCCTACCCAAGAACAAGGGATATCTTTCAATTTTCTAATATCCTTTTCTATCTCCTTTTTCAGAGTACTGTGGTTTTCAATGTAAAGGTCTTTTACTTACTTTCCTAGATTGATTACTAAATATTTCATTTTTTTGATGCTATTGTGAATGAGGAGACTTCCCTAATTTCTTTCTCAGTCAGTTTCTCATTTCTATACAGGAAGACTATTTATGTTTGAGTGTTGACTTTGTATCCAGGTACATCTGAACTTGGTTATTAAATCTAGAAATCTAGAAGATATAAAAAACAACAACAAAAAATCAGCCCCCCCCAAATTTAAAGACCCAATCCAAAAATGGGCATCTGAAATGAATAGGCACTTCCCAGATGAAGAAATTCAAACAGCAAAGAAATATATGAAAAAGTGTTCAATATCACTGGTCATTTGAGAAATGCAAATTAAAACAATGCTAAGGTTCCATCTTACTCCAGAAAGAACAGCTATTATCAAGAAATCAACCAATAATAATTGCTGAAGGGGCAATTATTTGGGGGAAAAGGAACTATTGGTGGGAGTGCAGACTGGTCCACCCGTCGTGGAAATCACCGTGGAGATTGCTCAAAAACTACAGTTAGAGGTTCCATTTCACCCAACCGTTCCTCTTCTTAGTATCTTCCCAGAAGAATTAAAAGGATTGAGGCACAGTGATATATGCCCAACAATGTTTACAGCTACATAATTTGTAATAGCTAAATCTTGGAAACAACCCAAATGCTCAACAACTCATGAATGGATAAAGATATGTTTTTTTTTTAATACAATTGAGTACTTGCCATAAACAAGGATCAACTTCAAACATTTATACATAAGATGCACTTTGAGAACATATTCTTAAGTGACAGAAATCAGACACACATGAGTCTATAAATAAGGACAAAAATGTATAATAGGTATTATCAAAAAAGAAAGAAAATACTCAAATGGGAAGAACTAGGGAGGGGGAAGGGGAAAGGAAAGAAAAATAAAAGAAAAAGGAAAAACAGAAAAATGAACTTCCAGAAAGATGGTGGAGCAGTGAGAATCAGGGAAAAAGCCTCTCCGAAATTTGTTGCCCAGACATGGGAAAACAGAAATTTAGAGAAGAGAAGAAGGAGGGAAATGTGTTCCCAGGACCCAGCAGGAATCTGAAGTGAGAACTGAAGCCCACAGGGAAAGCAAAATGAGAGACCAGTGCAGGAGGAGGTGACAGACAGACGGCACATTCTCCCAGGGCTCTGGCTCACGTCCCAGCTCGTAGCTCTTGCTTGCAGCCCCAGCTCTTGGCACAGGAGATACGGTTTGAGCCCCTGCAGTAGTCACATGGCAACTACTGGTGAACCCAGAGACCTTCATGGAAAGACACAAGTGGAACACAGTAGTGGACACAGCAGACTGCAGTGACTGGTGAGTTATCTGAGTTATCTGGTAGTAGATGGCCCCGAGGAGAGGGCAGTGATCAGCAAATCACCATCATGGAAGGAGCCAAGCTCAGAACTCAGAAAAGCTCTCAGTGGCTTTTAGTGTCAGGGCAAGGCAGGACAAAGAACAGAGTTCAAATTCAAGTCAGCAGGAGGGCAAGGAGCCAAGTTCAAGTCAGCAGGGAGCAAGTTCAAGTCCAGGCCAGTGGGAGACACACAGTGTGTCTCCAGCTGAACAAATTGGGTTCCAATCCCACAGTCAGTGACCAGGCAGAACTTCGGTGGAATTGGTAAAGCTTTGCTATTGAAACCAGCTAGGAACACTCACTACCCTGCCATAAATCTGTGGCTGGGATTAATCAACAAGGACTTGGGTCTGCCTACTCTGTCTACTGGTGATAGCACAAACATGCCTGGAAGAGGACTTTTCTTTTTCTTTTTTTCCCCTGTTGTTGTTGCTTTTTATTTCTCTTGGTTTTCTTATTTTTTCTTTTTTAAAATTTATTTCCCTCTCTTCTCTTATTTCTCTTGTTTTTTTCCATTTTTATATGAAAGTGAATTTCTAGTTTTTTGTTGTTATTGTTTTGTTCCGCCTTTGTTTTTATTTGTTCCTTCTGTCCTTCTCTACTTTCCTTACTAGTTCCCCAAAGTTTACATAATTTCCACCTGTCCTCCAACCTTGCTTCTCTTTCTCTTCTTCTACTTCTCTATTCTTTCCTCCTGATCTCTTTTGAATTTTCTGACCTGAGGGTAAAATCGCCATACTGAGGGCATGCCTACATATACAAGTGTTTGGTTTGTTTTGGTATTGTTATATAATCACAAATCTAGTTCATATGGTTAAGGTGGCAGAACAATAGTTACCACAGTTTGTCATTTTATAGGATGTGTTTGATGTTATCATTGTTGCTGATTGTACTACTTTAGCAAAGGTGAGAGAATTATTCTAACTAGTTCTTTGAATGCCAAGACTGAGGTTGGCAGAGGGTCATAAACAGCACTGTAGGCCTCAGTCAAAGAACCAGGGGTTGGCCAAATAGACAGCAACTTCTCACCCCCAATAAATTGAAGAAGATCTTGCAACAGACTCAAAATACAAAAACCAGCTACACCTGGAAGACATCTCTGAGGAAGCAGTCGTTTCCAAAGGATTCTCAATACTAACAAAACAACTATCTGCTATAGGCAATTCATAAGCATCAACTCAGGAACTAAAGAAGAAAAAAATAGAAAATGATAAGACATACAAACAAGGTGCAATCCCAGACTTCCAGCTTGCAAAAGCAAACCCAGGGACTAACAAGGGGGCACAATCTGAAAGCTTCCCTCCCAGAACTCTTGGAAGCAGTAACAGCAGAAGTAACAATGGGGCTCTAGAAAACATCACAACAGAAATCATTTCCAGAATGAAAGACATGATTAGTGACTCTAGAACAGATACAGATAAAAAAATAGAGGAGCTTAGGAAAATGATAGAAACCATAAATGCCCAACATAGGAAAGAAATGGAATCCATGAAACAGATTCAAACAGATGTCCAGGAGATTAAAAATTCCATTGAAAGTATAGGCAGTAGACTGAAATGATGCAAAGACAGAATTTCAGATATAGAAGACAAGATTGTGATTAATGATTGACAAAAGAAAGAGTTTTTCAAAATGGTAAGGGACTATGAAAACTCAATACAACAGCGGCTAGACGACACAAAGAAGAATAACATAAGATTGATGAATAACATAAGATTGATGTCAATGAAAAAGCAGGAGAAAGGACAAATGACATAAAAAGAACCTGTTCACAGAAGTAACGGCAGAAAACTTCCCAAGTATGGAAACAGAACTTGACATACAGATAAGTGAGGCATAGAGAAATCCAATTAGCCTCGATCAACAAGAATGTACCCCAAGGCATATAATACTCAAAATTGCAAAACTTCAACACAAGAACAGAATATTAAAAGCTGTTAGAGAAAAGAAACAAATAACCTATAAAGCAAAGCCCATCAGAATCACAACAGACTTTTTAACTATGACTAACTAGGTTTCATCCCAGGGATGCAGGGACAGATCAACATACACAAACCAATAAATGAGATACACCATATTAACAGAGCCAAGGACAAAAACCATATGATCATCTCAATAGCTGCAGGACAAGCATTTGACAAGGTTCAACACCTATTCATGATAAAAATCCTGCAGAAAATTGTAATAGATGGTCTTTACCTCAATCTGATAAAATCCATCTATGACAAACCAACAGCCAACATCATACTAAATGGTCAAAAACTAAAATCTTGCACTCTAAAATCTGGAACAAGACAAGGATGTCTACTCTCATCACTTTTATTCAACATAGTTCTGGAAACATTAGCCAGAGCAATTAGACAAGAGAAAGAAATAAAAGGAATAAGGATAGGAAAGGAAGAAGTTAAATTATCATTATTTGCAGATGACATGATACTCAATATAGAAGACCCCAAAAACTCCACCAAAAGACTTCTAGATTTAATAACCAAATTGAGCAGTGTAGCTGGGTACAAAGTCAACACTCAGAAATCAATAGCCTTCCTGTACACAAATAACAGATTCACTAAGAGAGAAATTAGGGAAACAATACCTTGCAAATAGCATCCAAAAAAATGAAGTACGTGGGAATCACTCTAACAAAGGATATAAAAGACCTACACAACAACAACTACAGCACTTTGAAAATGGAGATTGAAGAAGATATCAGAAAATGAAAAGATATCCCTTGTTCTTGGGTAGGAAGAACCAATATAGTGAAAATGCCCATACTCCCAAAATTGCATTAGAGATTTAATTCAACCCCAATTAAAATACCAATAGCATACTTCACAGAATTGGAGAAAACAATCCTAAAATTCACTTGGAAACAAAAGAAACCCAGAATAGCCAAAGCCATTCAGGGCAATGAAAGCAAAGCAGGGGCCATCACAATCCCTGACCTGAAATTTATTACAAAGCTAGTATAATAAAAACACCATGATACTGGCAAAAAAACCAGACCTGAGGACCAATAGAACACATTAGAAGATGCAAAACCAAGTCCAAACACTGTCAGTCACCCTATCTTTGACAAAGGGCCCAAACAACCTCATTGGAAGAAAGCCTCTTTAATAAATGGTGCTGGAAAAACTGGCTCTCCACATGCCAAAGATTAAAACTAGACCTGTATCTTTCCCTATGCACTAAGGTAAAATCCAAGTGGATCAAAGACCTAAATATTAAAAACAGAAACACTAAATCTGCTGGAATACTGAATAGGTAGAACTCTTGAAGACATAGGTATAGGCAAAAACTTTATGAACAAAACCCAGTTGCCCAGGAAATATCGCAAAGAATTAACTACTGGAATCTAATCTTACTAAAAAGCTTTTGCACAGCAAAAGAAACCACCAACAAAGCGAAGAGACAACCGACAGAATGGGAAAAAATCTTTGTCAGCTGCCCTTCAGACAAGGGTCTAACATCTAAATATATAAAGAACTCGAAAAAATCAGACTCCCCAAATTTCAAGACCCAATCCAAAAGTAGGCAGCTGAAATGAATAGACACTTTTCAGATGAAGGAGAAATAGCAAATAAACATATGAAAAAATGTTCAACATCACTGGTCATTTGAGAGATGCAAATTAAAACAAACGTGCGATTCCATCTCACTCCAGAAAGAATGGCTATTACCAACAAATCAGCCAATAACAAATGCTGGAGGGGCTGTGGAAAAAAAGGAACACTTCTCCACTGTTGGTGGGAGTGTAGAGTGGTACAAACTCTTTGGAAATCAGTGTAGAGATTAGTCAGGGAATGAGGAGTAGAGGTACCCTTTGACCCAGCCATTCCCCGTCTTGGTATCTTCACAAAAGAATTAAAAGCATCACATCACAGCCATACATACACATCCATGTTTATAGCAGCATAATTTGTAATAGCTAAATCTTGGAAACAGCCCAAATGCCCATTAACTGAAGAATGGATAAAGAAAATGTGGTTTTTGTATACAATGGAGTACTACTCTGCCATAAAGAACGAAAAGCTTGGCCCACACACCCACCACGCCATGGGCGGTGTGCAGCTCGCCGGAGAGGCAGCGCAAGGGGACCCCACATCTGCAAGGACCTGCCCGTTCCCGTGAGACACCTGGGACGGTGCGAGCAGCCTGCTAAACAGGAGAATACGGCCCGCTAAGGTGAGAAAGGTACGCGGGCAATCTGCAGACCCGCCCGCACGCCCACCACACCATGGGCGGCGGGCGGCAGGGTCTGGATCCATCAACATTTAAGCATAAGGTCAGGGACTCAACACAGGTAACACTGTCTTCTGCTTTTCCCCCCAGACTTTATTTTTGCTGTTGTTGGTTTGTTTTTCTCTTTTTTTGGTTGTTTCTATGTTTGCTTTTTCCCCCTCTTTCTTCTCCCATGGTCCCTCTTTTAGATTTTAGCTTTGTTACTCTCTTTTCCCTTCCCCTCTCTGAAGTCACCATTACCAAGTGGAACCAACCATGACCTTGTCATTGAAGATAACCCTGGAGGTCTAAATGTCATAAGATCCAAGAAAAACATATACCCAGAAGAAACCGCAAAAACAGACTTTCCCAAGGAGGACGCTATTACCTATCTTTTTGTAACCTCATACAAAGAAAATATCAAACAAACTCAGAGAACAAACTAAGAGGGATAAAGTACATATGTATACAAAGAAAATGACCAGACATAGAAGCAAAACGCAACCCCAGACACCAAGCCCAACCAGCATGAATACAGAAGACAACGACATAAAAGATGTCAGAAGTCACCCAACCAAGCTCTCAGAGATGACAGCACCAGAAGTTCAAAAGCAGATAGGCGCAGCAATAGAGAACATCAGGCTAGAGGTAATAGACCAGGTCAGAAAAGAGATGACCAATATAATGAAAGATTTGCTTAGTGAATTCAGGGTAGACACAGATAAAAAAACAGAGGAACTAAGAAAAACAATCAAAAATTTGAATATACAACTTAGCAAAGAAATGGACCCCATGAAACAGATCCAAACAGATATACAAGAAATAAAAAACTCCCTGGAAAGTATACAAAGCCAAATGAACGAGAGTGAAGATAGAATCTCAGAACTAGAAGACAGGTCAGCAATCAGTGAGAAGGAAAAGAAAAACCTGTTGAAAATAACTAGAGAATATGAAAAATCACTACAACATCTGCAAGATGATGCAAAGAGGAACAATATAAGAGTGATAGGAGTAAATGAAACAGCAGGAGACAATACGAAGGATATAAAGAGATTATTTACAGAAGTAATGATGGAAAACTTCCCAAGCATGAGAAAAGAACTTGATATACAGATAAGTGAGGC
>PVJO010010838.1:0-62397 GCA_004026905.1 Hystrix cristata | reverse complement strand
TTGCCACTCATGATGGGCTTTTATTATTTCTCCCCAAATAATTCATTTCTGGATACTGGGCTTTCTTTGAATTATTTCCAGAGCTGTCTTTGTTGATATTGTAATATATTTGGCTACAGTATGAATAATATTTCTAGCCAAGGATGAGCTGATTATTTTTAAGTAAGGTATTATTGATGGCAGAGGCCCTTCAATGCATTTTTGGTAAAAATCCACCTGTGATTCACTAAGCTGACTTTACATGAAAATTGGAGCCATTTATGTTTTGGGAGCCTGCCATCTCCTTGCTGATGTGTGCAAAACCACTCTTCCCCTTGGGATTGCAGAATCGTAAGCTGCTAGATGAACAGTTGAGTGGGGGAAAAATAAAGTCCTCATAAAACAAACCAAACATCCTTAAGAAATGCTTCTTTTTGTTGTTCAGAAGCCAAGATTAGTATATGACTTTTAAATTCTTTGGTGTGCGAGAGTTGTTTGATAGCAATACTACATTCTTATATTACTGCTCCTGGCCTCTGCAAAAAGTATCACCTTTATGAGATGCCAATACTCTACCAAACAGTGTTTTTTCCAGGATAAATCACCTTTAAGCCAAGATTCAAAGCTTCCACTTTCCAATTGTAATTTTAGACCATTCTTGTGTTTGGCAGTGAAGGCTAAATCTACTGCATGCAAAGGTATATACAACCTTTCTCCTTTAAGGTTCAAATAATATAGATCATTATTAATTTGTTCTATCCCCATCTTCAACTCATAATTATAATGGAAATTCTGACTGGATTATATCTCAGGCTTGAATTATAAAAGAACAAATTTTTAATTATGACTCAGTGGTTTATTGAATTTGATCTTTACCTGTCCATCTGGACTTTTACAGTCCTTTCAGATACAGGTGCTGGTGAACACCCTCATAGACATCATTTAGAGTCCCCTGGAAGCACTAATTCCATCACCTAGAGATACAACCACTTGCTTTTTAAGGGCACTTATTCATAGATTTGACTCATTAAGATGTAAGTTACACTATGAAAAGTCTTCCCTCATATCTCAACATCTTCTAAGAATTTAATGCATTTTTTAAAAAAGTCTATAGTGGCAAGCGAATCACATTTTTAGGTTAAAAACTGTTTACATAATGAAGATATTAATATGTATGTATGAACATCTAGCTGGCGTGCTGCAGAGGGACTCAAATATTGTAAGGTGACTTACAATGAGACTAGATGAGACTAGATGTCCTTTAAAATATGTTTTAACTTCTTGTAGTTTTCTGGACAGTACAATCTCTTCCTTTTCCTTTATCCCTAAAATCCTTAAAAGACAATGATTACAATGTCATATCAAAAGTATTAACAATAGAGTTACATATTTCTATGTCTCTGTGTGAATAACCTGTAATTTTATGTTTTAATGAAAAATGACATTAAAGAGAGACCATTGAACATTCTATGTATTTCATACATTTTTAAGGTAATTTATTCCAGGTAAATGCAGGAAGAAGCAGAGAACATTTTTTGTGTCCTGTCGAATGACTCTTTCTTTCTTCTTTAACACTTTTGCTTGCAGTTCAGAGTTACAGGACAAAGGAGTTACAGTTGAAGGTTAGTGGTAACTGTTTGGGGGTAGAAATAACACGGCTTAAAGCAATGAGAAAATATTGTCCTTTATATATCTAGAGAGTTTGAGTGAACTCCACTTTCCTTTCTCTAAAATTGTATCTAATTAGACTTGGAGGGTCAGGAAATCAGACATCTGCATCTGTTAGAGGTGATTAGATACTTGTGCTGTTAAACATGACAAAGGAAAATAAAGTGGTTAATCACTAACTTAGTAATATGGAGACTAACAACCACATCTTAATTCTGTGATGAAGCAATTTACACCTTGGAATGAGGCTGTGTTTGGAACCTGTAAGAGATAGTACCTAATAAATTTGACAAAAAAGAGCAATGTGTGATAGAAAAATAAAGAGAATTACATTTAAGTTTTTAATCAACATTTTAAATATGTCCTAAGAATTTCACCTGTGTGGAATTAATAAAATATAAAACTAGTTAGTTCATTTCAGTGGTGGTAAAATTGGCCTGACTGGAAAGATTGAACTATTTTCCCAACCTCACTCTCTGAAAAGTGACTTATATGGCCCGCCTCTGCCACTATCTCATTTATAAATTGTCAGCAAGGGTATTAGTCAGCTTTCTGTAGCTGTAACAAAATGCCTGAGTATATTGAAGGAGGAAATATTTATTTCAAGTTACATTCCCGTGGTCGGTTGGCTCCCTGTCTTCTGGGGCTATGGTGAGGCAGAACACTATTGGCAGAATGGTGAAGTGAAGGATAGCTACTCATCCCATGGCAGCCAGGGGAAGAAAGAGAGAGGAAGAGGCCAGGGATGACATATATTCATCCAGGTTACACCTCCAGTGACCTACTTCCTCCATACAAGTCCACCCCTAAAGGTCTGTTCAACCATGAACCCATCAATGGGTTGACCCATGAGTGCCTTCATGATCTAATGACCTGCAAAGTCCCCATCTCTGAACACATGAACCTTTTGGGGGACATTTTTGGTCCAAACCACAACAGTAAACACTTCTTCTCTCAAGGAAGGACAAATCTAACTTTGAGGAACACATCTTTAAATAGTTTGTGGAAGAAGGTTGGCTGGGATCATAGGGATCAGGATGAAGAGGAGCTGTTCTTTGCAAAAAATAAAGGCTTGACAGATTTGATTTCTGTATGGTCACATAGAGAGGGGTCAAGAAATGAATGCTAAGGGTTCACTCCACGTTTCCTCAAAGCTCCAAACACAATAGATTTCAAAACCTTGAGTAGCAGTCCTGGAATCAGAATTCTTTAGATTATAGATTTTAAAAAAAGGGAGGGGTAAGCATTCATCAAATCTATTTCTTCCTAGGGAGCGAGAAGTGATTCCTTTTGGTATTCATTTCACATTTAAAATATATATATATGAGCAAGTATGTAAAAGAGTACTTGGGCATAGAAAATTTGATTAATAAACCACAGTCCCAAGGGAAAGGTATTACAAGACCTTTAAGGACAAATTTACTCTTGGAGATTTCTGCTCTGGGGGACTTGTGAATTTTTTATCTATAAAATTTAATAATTATCAAGAACTCTGAAGGGCCAGGGATTTTACCCTACCTGTACGCTAAAGAGTTGGTCAGCCACAGTTTCATGGATGCTGGCACAAGGCACAAAACTCTCAGACTAGAGATAAAGGGTAGTTTATTACTTGTAGCAACAACAGTGGCCAAAGTGCCAGCATTTGTGCCAGTTTCCTGAATCCTGATTCCCACAGAGTGATACAAAGCGGGCCATGCAGTGGGTTGCATGAGAAGAGAGAGACCGTAGATTAGGTAACCAGGAAGTCTGCCTGGCTTTGGCCTGGGGGAGAACATTATCTTTAATAGAGAGGGCAATAAACACATATGCTCTTTACTCCAGAGAAGGACACTTTGTCTGCCATCTAAGGCTGGTCACCATACACATATCCTTGGAAAGAAGTTCCAGAACACAGGCAGCCATTCCTCTGCTTGCAAAATGTATAAAAATGTGAGGCATGTCTATGGAACTGTATCTTTATAATGAATTTGTCTCTCTGTTTGCTCAAGAATGAGACTCCAAAGCCCTAGCCCTGGCTTTTAGCCCATTCCAGTCCCTCCTCAAATTAGGTCTCTTTCATGACAATACTATTGACAGATGTTGATTAGGTAGTAAGTGGGGCAGATTTATAACAGTTAAGAATT
This sequence comes from Hystrix cristata, assembly GCA_004026905.1. Taxonomy (NCBI): domain Eukaryota; kingdom Metazoa; phylum Chordata; class Mammalia; order Rodentia; family Hystricidae; genus Hystrix; species Hystrix cristata. The sequence continues at coordinate 58,627 of PVJO010010838.1, read as the reverse complement.
GAAACTTTACTAGCTGGGAAAACTGAAGTCAAAAATCCTACAGGGAAGTTACAACAAGTCTGACCTATTACTTTGCAGCTCCTCTTATCCACTCCCCCAAACCTTTCTTTCACCTCATTTTAAGATACAGCTTCTAATTCCACTAAATGGAGACTTATTGCAATTTTTGAAGTATAAATCCTTTGGATCATTCATATTCCGGTATTCACACGAGTATGAATTTATATATTTCCCCTTTCACAGCTAGTGGGACTGGCTGCCTTGAAGGAATAGCACTTTTGACTGATGGAGCATGAAAAGGTAATTGAAAAGCACAGAGCACTTTAGGGGTACAGAAGACCTGACAGATAACAAACAAGATGATATCACTGAGCCCTTAGGTGCCAGGAAAGCTGAGTATTTTAATAAGATAGAAAGTGATGGGTGAATGAGTAGTGAGAGGCCAAAAAGAACTGCTGGGGAGATCCTTGGCCTACGAGAACCTTAAGAATTTAGAGTGCAGAGGAGAAGACAGATAAGCTAGAGAACAGTTACACAACACTGTGAGCAGCAGAGACGGGATTTGATTCCAGGCCTCTGGTTTAGACTCCATGTCCCTAGATACCTCATTATATTGTCACTGAAAAAAGTTTAAGCAAACTGTCCTGGAAATATAACTATCATTTATAACATATATCTATGATAAAGTAAATTTTAAATTCCCAACTTGTGACTCATGAAAAAGTTTCAAAACACACGTTTAAGTTTGGATACTGCCTGGGACCTCGTTGGCCTTTAAGAACTATAAGAGTTAGTGGCACATAGTTTACAGGACACTGTAAATTCTGTATAAAAAGCACTAGAATATTAATTACCACATCATAAGTTCAGAAATTCTTTTGGGGAGTTCAAGTTTTCTAATATGTAGCATTTCCTAATTTAGTCTATATTTCTAACAAAACGAAAGATTATAAGGCTACTTTTCTTTTTCCTTTTCTGTACTGGTGGTGAGTGAGTTACATCCCCAGGCCTTTTTTCATTTTTTATTTTGAGATAGGGTCTCACTAAGTTGCCCAGTCTGGGTTGAACTTGTGATCCTTCTTTCTTAGCCTCCCACAAAGCCAGGATTATAGGCAAGTGCTACCATGTCCGGCTGATATAAGGTTACTTTTGAAAAGCAAAACAAAATCCATTTATGAGAAAACTTCTATTCTTGAAGAGAAAAAAAAAAACGTGCACTGTTTGAAACAAGGTAACTGTTCCCATGCTCTTGGTCCCTTGAGGAAACTGCTAAGTCTCATCTACACGCTGTGGCACCAGCATTAACTGCCGACAGGGTCTTCTCACTGCAACCCTCGCAAAAAGAGACGGTAGGGAAGGACCTTTGACAGTGTGTGAAATTCATTTTAAAGAAGGAATAGAATTTGTTTAGAAATTGAAGAGAAATTTGGAGACTATCCTCTCCTACCAGATTTTTAGAAATCACTAATAGTATTTGGACATATCATGAAAGTTGTTCTCCACTTATCCCTCAGTGGCTACCTTTAGTTGAAAAGAGTGGGAGATTTGGGGGCTGGGGATGTAACTCAGTGGTAGAACTTTTGCCTAGCACCTCAAAACCCTGGGCTCAATCCCCAGTGGGGGGTGGGAGAGAGGGAGAGATTGATTTTGAATAGTTGAATCGTTGAATATTGGTTTTGCTGTTTTATTTCCCCAAAGAAGTAACAGATTTTGAATGTATTTTAGAGAAATGATGAATATCTAAGCAGCTAACAATGCCTATGCATGGTTCACCTTCTTTTACAAAACAAGAAACTAAAAAAGACAAAGCTGTCCTATGCCAAAAGGCTACCACATTTCTTCTCTTCTAAGAATGTATTTTCTTTCAGATTTCCTCTTCTCTGGGTTTCCCCTTAATCTTAAAGCCATACTTCCTCAAAATAAAAACATTAGACCCTGGATGGCGCTGTTCCCTTGGTCCAGGAGAAAGTGTGTTAGGAGCTGAATTGGATCAGCAAAACTCATACGCTGAAGCCCAGTCCCCAGTATTTCACAAAATGTCCATAGTTGGAGATGGTGTCTTTAAACAGGTCGTGAAAGTAAAATGGGCTTATTAGTTGGGCCTTAACCCAATTTTAGTGGCATCCCTATAAAAAGACGACACTGGGACAGGCACAGAGACGAGGTCCTGTGAGGACATGTGGGGAAGGCAAGGCGAGAGGCCTCTGATGAAGCCAAGCCCGCTGACACTTTGCACTTGGACCTCTAGTCTGCAGAACTGTGAGAAAATAAATTTCTGTTGTTTAAGCTGCTCTTTGCTATGTTGTTATGGTAGCCCTAGGAAACCAATGCAATGTGAAACAGTAAACCCCGGCAAGTCCAGCATTCCCACAGAGTTTCTCTCCAGAGCCTCCTAAGGGCAGTTCATGAACTTGGTAATGTGACTACAAAGAACCCGCGGACCTCATTAATTCATTCAACAAACATTTGTTGACCTTGTCCTACACATTAGGTACAAATGACTGAGGACATAAATATAAGGCCCCAAGTCACTAAAATAAATAAGACCCCAAGCCACTACAATTCAAAAAAGACACAGGCACACAGAATTAACTTCACTATGATGCAGTGGGAGGTAAGATTGTGGTCTGCACAGAGTAGGTAAGGACCACTGGCGATGGGAACTCCACTGGGATGCAGGAGGACTGTCTGAATGGAGTCTACTTATAATAGGTCTTTAGGGAGAAACAGAAGTGTGCCAGGTGGATGATGGAGAGAGACACTGCAGTGTCGGGAAGTAGAAGAAGGCAGGGCAGTGGGAAAGGGACTTGAATGTCTCCTAATGACCGGGAAATTCAGGGTTACTGGAATTAGACTGTGTATGAGGGAGGATGGGAGAAAAGACTGAAGAATAGGGTCAGACCACAGAGGGCTGGCTGGGTATGCCAAATTTGGATTTTAACCTGAAAGCACGGGGAAGCCACCAGAGATTTTTTTTATAAAGTCATGATGAGACTTGCTTTGAGCACAATCTCTCGCAGGGTGAGAGGTGTGTTGCAGAAGGACTGGTGGGAGACACACAGGAGCCTGCAAGGGGCCTGCCTTAAACATGCAGACTTACTGTCAACTTGAGAAAATGCACAGTATTGTATTTACTTTTGAGGAATTAAATTCAGTGGAGCTACACTTCCTTACCTGCGTTTTGCTTCAATTCGGGAAGAACTGTTCCTCCAAGAAGTACAGTATATTGAGCACAGTTTAACAAGAACAAATCTCATTTTATCCCACCATGGCCTACCCGAGTATTTATTTTCTCCTCTGAGTCTTCCCACTTAGACTAGCTGGGGCAATGCGAAGTCTTGGAGAATACACGCTAGTCGGTCTGATCTAAGTCTGCCTCACTCTGTCTACCTGAATTACTTCATCCATTCTCTAGGTTTTAGCTTTCTCATTTCTAAAAGGAGCAGGGGCAGGAAGTGTAGGTGCATACTCCAGGCCCTTCGGCTCACTCCCAGCTCTGGAAAGTAAATGAAATGAAAGTAAAAGGGAAGGGGTTACTTGATCTCTTAGACTCCTGTTGACCAAAATTCTCTTTCCTCCCAGAAGAATCCATCCATGTTCTTAAATTTTATGACACTTAAAGTTTCAAAAAAGACTTCAATTTTTTTGCTGAAAAAATATTTCTTGGAGAGTACGTAAGTCTTAGTGGATGCTTTTGAGAATCATGAAACGAACGAAAGTATCATGCACGTTTAAAATCATACATTCTGGGGCACAAAGGCACTCAGGGAAACACATTCACACCTTTCTGGGTTCAAGTCAATCTTGAATCTGAGGAATCAGTGATGCTTTTGAAACGTGGCCAGTGGCGTGGAGTAAACAAGAACGCAGGGAAATTCACAAACCAGTCTATTCTCTTTCCTCTGCCTTAGGAAACTTGCGTCCGTGGGTGCAAAAGAGCTCTAGATCCTCCGGAAAGCGAAACAGGAGAGTGGGGAGAGGAAGTTTCTCCAGTTTCTTTACCCCCCACCTGCTGGCCTGTCTGATTTCCTCTCCAGCTCGGTCTGATGCGGAATTGATTCCCCCTCCTCTCCCGCCTCCTCCCTTCCTCCCTCTCCTCCCTGGGTAGCGACGCTGTCCTAGCAAGGGATGCTGTCGGAGCCACGAGCCGGGCGCGCAGCAGACATCGCCGCCGCCGCCGCCGCGGGCCGGAGCTCCCTTCGCGGCGCCCGCGCCCCGCGCGGCCCCGGGCTCGGTCCCCGCGGCCGCCGCTCCCGCGGGCGGATGCTGGGCGGCGGCGGCCGGGCTCCGGCTCCCGCCCCTGAGCGCTCGCCCGCGGGCCGCGCCGCGCGCTCCTCCCGCCCGCCCGGCGCGGGCTGCGCGGGGCTGCTGCCGGGCAGCGGGGGACGCCGCCCCGAGACCGCGCGGCGGCGGCGGCGGGGGAGGCCGCGGGCCGGCAGCCCCGAGCGCGGAGCGCCGCGGGCGCGATGTCCACCAAGGTCAGGAAGTGCAAGGAGCAGGCGAGGGTGACCTTCCCCGCGCCGGAGGAGCAGCAGGAGGAGGACGGGGAGGACGGGGGCGCGGGGCCGCAGCGCCGCCGCCGGGGCTGGAGGGGCGTCAACGGGGGGCTCGAGCCGCCCCGCACCTGCCCGCCGCCCCGCTCCCCGGGGCCGCACGAGTGAGTACCGGGTCCGACGTGGAAGCGGGAGGGCGGCGCCGGCCGAGCCGGACGCCCAGCCCCGCGCGGCGCGGCACGGCGGGGCCACCCTGCGTCTTGCTGTGCGGGGGGACTTGAGGGGCTGTGCGGACTCAGCAGCGTCGAGCAGCCCGGCGGACGGCCACACGGGCGCCGCGCGCGTCCCAGCCAGCGGGCGCTGCCGCCGGGCTGGGGACCCCTCGGAAGGTGGCCCCGGTCTCCAGCCTTAACGCGGGGAAGCTGAGAAAGAGGCGGTGGTGCGCAGACCCGGGCGCCCCTCGAACGCCAGCCTCCTCCCGGGGGCCCAGCCCTGGGAACGCGGGTGCCCCCCAGCTCCTGGCCGTCGGGGGCAGGGACGGGGCGTGGGAAGTCGGGAGGGGACAGAGTGCGAGGCCAGGTGCTGGCCGAAGGTCTCCGGACTCCTCGTCTCCCCGAGATCCGTCCACGGCAGAGGTAACACTAGAACCGCAGCCCCAGCGGGTACTGAGGAGGGCGTGGTGGCTTCGGCTACGGTTCCCTGGCAGCTCGGGGTCTTTTATAACGAATGAGTGGTTGGCGCTCGCATGTGTGCCCAAGAGCAACTTTTCTTCGTCTGCAGTCTTGAAGACAGGCTGAGAGATGCAAGAAGATAAAGCGGGGGTTCTCGGTGTTACAGAGTGAGGGGCTCTGTGTTCCTCCTGCCGCGTACCCTGGGCGTGCTGAGGGCTTACTGTCTTTAAGGAAGAGGCACAGGCCTACGTTGAGAACTTGGGGTCCGAACTCGGCCCAGGCGGGGAGGTGGGTCCTTCTAGCTGGGACCGAGGTTCCGCAGCGCCCCCTGCCGCGCTAAAACTGCCCGGGTCCAAGGCCTCTGGGGCGACCCCTGCGTGGCCAGCTCGGAGCCGGTGACTGGCCGGGCTGCCCTTGTAAACACAGAAGTCTGCAGCTGGGAGTAGATCCCACGGGGAAGGGCTCTGACTTAAAACAAGCGATGCAACTCGAGGTGGTTGCATTACTGCTGAAGTTTAGCACGGAGTGGAGTTGGCCCCGGAAGTGGAGGGAAAGGCCTGATCCTTTGGGACTAAAGCGCTGTCTGCTCGCTTCCACACCACCCTGAGGTTTTCAGGCATTGTTCGTTTTCCTTCTTGCCAGACTGGTTTTTGTTGTTGTTGTTGTTTTGGTTTCAGTATTTGGTTTTTGGATTTTTGAGACAGGGTCTTGCTGTGTAGTTCAGGCTGTCCTTGAATTCACTATGTAGCCCAGGCAGGCCTTGAACTCGCAGAGATCCTCCTGCCTCATTCTCCCCCCGGCAGCCAAATTGTTTTTATTTATAAATTTGCTCATTTTCTTGATTCTTGAAAAATTCTTCTTTTATCTTAAATTCAGACTAAATGGGACACCTGTACACTCTTGTCTGAGAAAGTAGGGTGGAGCAGAGATTATGGTATTCACATTTGAAGTTTGAGGTCAATTACACAATGCCCTGGGGCGAAATCAACGGTAGGCCGGTGTCTTAAGTGCCAAGAGGACACTTTTCCTATCTACCTGCCGACTTCACCTAATTCAGCAAGGAAGTATACTTATTCTTAAGAGGTCAGGAAGACTCAGTCATTTGAAGGAGATGCACATTAATGAACGATTCTCTTGGAGGTGGGGAGCAGGCTCCTGTTGCTTGGTGACTTCAGAGACTAGTTTGGTATCTAGTAGAGATCCAAGATCAAAGAGGCACAGAATAGTCCTCATATTCCGTTGAATAGAATACGCTTGCAGAACAGCGTTCTGTATCACCACACAAAGGTGAGCAGGAAGCCCAGCGTGGGCCCAGAGAAAGATGCCTAATCTAGCAGGATCCAAGAGTGTTTTCAGGGGGCAGAACAGCAGAGCTGAACTTAAAATTCAGCGGGATCCTGAGGAAAGAATCCCACTTTTACAAAAAATTTTTTTTTATTTTTCCTCAGAGTAATCCTGTGCTTCTTTCATGACTCCACGTTCCAGGATTCCACTGGGAAATTTTAAACAGCTGATATAGAAGGGAGACTATTATCTGTTCCATCACTAGCAAGATTTTTTTTAAATCTTTAACAGAACTCTTGATTCTACCACTGATCCAAACCAAGACTCCTTCAGTCCTTCATCTCAATTGTTTGCAGACCCAGGAACGAGTAATATGTCATCAGAGATGACCTTGTTCTAAAGCCTTTCAGTTATTAAGTGTATATGATGAACACGCAAAGGCATGTGAAGACTGTTCTTGTGAGTTCCAGCTCAGAGACAGACATGTGCTAAGCGCAGGGAGGCCTGGCAACCCCCAAGTTGCATGTCTACACAACGCTCCTGCACTCCCGAGGTGAAAATCCCACGAGGGGGGGGTGAGACTGAGCATGAACAATTAGGCCATAAATTAAAGTAAAATAAGTACTGTTTTAAAGAACAAAGAGCTATGAAGAGTCAAGTGCAGAAGAAAGAGGGACTTAGGTAGTAGAGATATTTTGGAGACCTTGGGCTAGGGATGTAGCTCAGTGCTACAGTGCTTGCCTAGAGTGTTTGTGGCCAGCAGGAGATGGGAAGGAAGGGAGGAAGGCAGGAGGGAGGGGAGGAAGGAAGGAAGAAAGGAAGGGAGGGAGGCAGGCAGGCATGCAGGCAAAGATATGAGGGAGGGAGGGAAGGAAAGGGAAAGAAGAAAGAAAAGAAAGAAAGAGAGAAGAAAAGAAAGATGTGAAGGCATTGGGTCAGGATAATATGAATACTTCTGAGAAATTAAAAAATCCTTTATGGGCCTTGAAGGATTAATGGGATAAGAAGCAGGTAATTAATTCAAAATCCCTTTCTCTGCCCCCCCCACCCCAAACAGACAAACACACTAAACACCCACCAGGCATGTCTCAGGAATATTAGTACAGTTTGATTGGAATACAGAATATGTGCAGGGGAGCAGTGAGATTTGTCCAGACATTTTGATCTGGGGTATTAATATGGAGGGCTGTAGGGTCTTACATGCCAGGGTGTGACACTAGGCAGCCATTGCCTGTTTTAAAGCAGATAGAATTCAGTCAAAGCCACTCTGAGAGCAGGAAGGATTGAAGTGGCAATTGACAGAATGTGAAAGAATAAATTAGGAGGCTGTTGGAGCTGTCCCAGCTCAGATTAGGACCTGGTATAGTGTAGCATGACAAAGAGAGAGATTGGAAGAGAGGACACACAAGTGCTAGGGGATTCTTCGTATTACTCCCACAACAGGCTTAAAGAGAAGCAGGAAGAGAGATGATTTGATTGTTTTGACCTAGATAACTAGGGATGTTGATGTCATTGTTGAAAAGAGCAATGAGAAGGATCTGATTTTTCAGATAATTCTAATTGAGGTGTCAAGCAAGAAGGTGGATCCAAGTTTATAGAGTTTAGAAAGATCTGAGAGTTTGCTGTCTGATGGAAATTGTTAAAGGGTTGCTTGTTCGTATGAAATTACTCAAAGGTGAGAGAAGAGATAGACAAAGGGAGCCTGAGCTAGCTTTTTGAGGTAAAAATTTCAGAGGGCAGAGAGAACATTAGCAAACAAAATATACAAAAAAGGGGGCATGGGATGCAGCGATGTGTAGAAAAGTTTTGAGAAAAGGAAAGAATTGACACAGATGGCAAAAACTCAAGCAAACAAGAACTTCTGAGTCTACATTTAGCAAGAAGAGTGAGTCCTTGTACATGTTAACATGTACGCACACAGTCATTAGATTTCTCAGCAGTGTTACCTTTAACAGAGGAAGACTTCTAAAAAAGAGAACTCTGTTTCTGTTTTTCTTTAGAAGTACTACCAAAAATTAGGCATAATAAAAGCAGTAATCTCTGTTTAGGTATACTCATTAACTTCAACCGCACCTTCTAAAAACAGGTTTTTTTCACTTGCCTTTGACAAATGAGGAAATCAGTATGCTGAGAAGGAATCTTCTAAAAGTTATTTGGCAAATCAATAATACTTTCTGGGGGGGCTGGGGATTTAGGTCAGTGGTTAGAGTGCTTGCCTCACAAGCACAAGGTCCTGAGTTTGACCCCAGCACCAAAAAATAAATTAATGATAATAATAATAACAATAGCTTCTGATGCTTAGCTCTAAGAAAGGGGAAGTGCAGGTTAGGACATAATACTTTGCAAAGCAGGTTAACTAGTTGGACGTCAGTTTCTCTGGCAGTGAACGTATATGAATGTTCCAGTCTTGGCCTGGTTTGGCTGTGGGGTTAAGAACAGTATCGTATCCATTAGTTGGAGCATCAGAATGGAAGTAACACTTTGTCATCCCTGGAGCAGAGATCAGAAATTCTCTGAATCCCAGCCAAGTCTATAGGGACAGGACTGTAGATTTTGAGGACTAAAGTCTGACTGGTGTTATTTAGGACAAGGGAGATTGCTATGCTATTACAAATGAATTTTCAAGAACAGGACAGCATGGCATTGGACTTGAGGCTTTCAGTAACCTGAAACTTTTCGTTATCAGATTTGTGTGCTGGAGTACAGATTCACTAAGCACAATGTACAGGTGTCATTTTTGTTGGTTTGTTTCTAATTATTTTTGTGTAATATCAAAGTAATACATGAATATAGTTTTAAAAGATAGTGTTAAAAGGCTTAGTAGAGCAACTGCAAGTTCCAGCTATTCCCAGTTTCTTCTCCTTTTCTTCCTGGCCACTCCATTTCACTCCACTTTAAACTCCTTCGTACACTACCATCATGTAATTCAATAATCTTGGGTGAGAATTTTTTTCTCACATATAACTCTTGTTCTTCCTTATCTTTTGCAACATAGTTTTACAAGTTCTGGTTAATATCTTATTTAAGGTCTTCATTATTATGACCATGTAGCAATTTTTTACTGCTAAGCCAACTAATGTAGTGCGATTACATTTCTTTTCTAATTACTCATTTTTATGTGAGAAATATTTGTCACATCTTGTTTTTACTTACTTAGCTAAATTTTCAACAGTTTCTCCAATGTGTGTTTTCATGAAGACATCTCTTCTAGGGTCCTTTGACTAATTTTGTAGATGGTTCTAAAGATTTTTTTCCTCCAGGAATCTTTTAGAATCATCTCCTCATAAGGGTTGTTTTGAAGATGTGCCATGGTATGGGTCTTTTTTCGTTATTTGAACTGGCAACTTGGTGAACCCTTTTAATCTGGAGATTATGTCCTTATGTTCTGGGAAGTTTTTCTTGTATTGTTTCTTGTATTATTTCCTAAGCACTACCAGTATTTCGCTCCTCTCTAGAATTCCTGGATGTAGATGTCGAACGTCCTGAACTGACCTCCTGATTTTTGTGTCTCTTCTTCCCATTTTCCAATAGCTATCTTTCGTGATGTTGTTTTTTGTTTTTTGGAGATACTTCTTGGACCCCATCTTCTGACTCTTGGAGTAGATTTCTTCCATTCTAGCTGTGGGGGAGGACCCTGGAGACTGAAACCAGGGTTTCACGCATGCTAAGCACATGCTCTTGCACTGAGCTACACCACTGCCCCAGCCATTAAAATTTTGATTTCTTAAGAGGTCTTTCTTATGGCTATTCCTTTTTTTTTTTTTTTTTGTAGCATTCTTCCTTACTTTAGAGATGTGATATTTTTAAAAAATATTTATTAGAGTAGGAAGGATTAGGAATAATAAAACTGGCTGTTGGTCTTCTGGAAATGGGCAGGAGTCTTCCCTGGGTCTTAGTTCCTGCTCTCCCCTGGGCCTGGTATTTCCACATTTAGAGCATCTTTGTTTCTGTATTTCCAGAAATTCCATATCCTTTCTCTTATAGGGGTGGGAGGGTTGTCAATTGACCACGTAAATTAAGAGTTAGGGATCTAGGAGAAAGGTTTCTTGCTACTCCTCATACAGAATTTCAGCAATTCCCTCATTTCTGGCTCCAGCCTCATTTCTGTGGTCTAGAATTTCTTTTGCCTTTGATTTCTGGGCCTTTTTAGCACAGGGGGGTGGATGATCTGCTTCCCATCATCAGTGTTCTAGATGGAACTTCCTTTTCTCCACTAAATGATTTAGTATCCTTTTACCTTAGCTCCTTTCCATTATCATATATCTTGGCTTAGGATTACACATGTCTCTTGGCTTCATGGAAATTTTGTTTCTGTTCTTAGTTCTCTTATTATTCAGGGGGTAATTTTGCAAAGGAAAAGGGGTAAAACAGGCCTTTATCCCGTCATCTTGATACCAAACATCCCTACAATTATGTTTTGTTTATTTAAGTCCTAATAGTGACAGTACTTTTTAACAGAACTGAGAATGCAGAAGGAAGCATATTCTCACTCATAGATCTTATTAGGTATGTGGAGTAGACAGTAATCTGTGAAGTTTGATAAGAAGGTCATCTGAAGTCCTCACCTACAATTATCAAAGCACTATGCCTCTAAGTTTAACTAATGTAGGATATTTTGAAGAACAATGCAATGTTTGAGTTGGAAAGAGTTTGTTAAATCCAGTGCCTTGTTTTACAAATTAAGAAGCTAACGCACAAGTTGGCATCTAATTCACAGCAGTCCCAAGTCATCTGAAATCTCCAAGTTCTCAGAGCTCTGCTGTTTACGCTGTGGCCTCCTTTGGGTTAAGCACTTCTCTCTTCCGCAAAGATTTTTTTAAAAATGCATTTACTCCTGGGAAGAACAACACAGGAAACTATTAATTAGTATTAATTCATTTATGAGATCCAATTAAGTCATCGTTGCAATTTAGCTGCTGATGGCAGATCAACTCAAGAAAGCTTGGAAGATAAGAAGGAAGACTAAAAATAGGGGGAAAGAAGAGAAAAGGATATCTTAAAGCACAAGTGATTTCCTGCTGTATATCATTTATGATTAACCCTTTTCTTAATATCTAAAAGATGAAAGAATCCAAGTCCAGGACTGGACCACTCTCGGAAGACTGAATCAAAGTTTAAGTTTTTCTCATTACTGTGCTGGTATAGCAAATGTCTTTCTGTCTCAGTCTGTCTCTATTAAAGTTGTTATTAATCATTAAACTTTTCTTTTGCCTACGTTATCTCATAAACTTTTACCTTCAGTTTGCAATAAGCAATAAAACACCACAGGAGATGCAACGGTAGGAAGAGCACTGTTTCCTGAGCCCCTGTGCCTTGATAGGAAGGAATATGGAAACTTCCTGTTGGGGGATTAAGATGGCCTCCTCCAGAGAGCACGTTTAAGTAACAAGGAATGGCCACAGGGCACTCTTCTCAAGAGGGAAGCCTCTTTGCTTGGCCAGCAGTCTCTCTCCTCAACCCTCTCCCCATACTGCCCTCAACATATGACAACATTTCATGGCCAGAGAGCCAGGTAGTGGTCTGAACAGGGTGAACACACAGGAATCTGGCCTGAGATAGAGGGTTCGGGTTGTGGACAGTGGGGTGGCTAACTTTACATTTGTGCATCAGGGGCTCAGCAGTGACTTTATCAGAATAATTACAGCATTCTGCCTTTAATTTAGCATCTAGGTAAGGGATATTTGCCTATGATTATCCAGCCAAAAAGTCTTCTTTTTAAAAAATCTCTCTAATTTTCTTTGCATTATTCAATTAATAGGTGATAATATATATTAGGTCCCAGATCTTTCTTTAAAATGTGATTTAAATGTCCACAAATTTGTGACCTGTTAAGGAAAGAGCTTGGCAGTGCTGATACTCTACACTATTTTTGTGTCTCTAAATACATTTTGTCAAATAAAATGGATGCATATGAATTCTCTGCTGAAATGAGGGTTACAGGTTGTCGAGGTGGATGCAAAGGTTTAAAACTAAGCTTTGAGGTCAGATATGGATGATAATGGTAGAAAACCAGATCCTTTGGTTTCTAATAACATTAAAGGTTTTATATGTATATATATGTATGTATAAATATATATAATTGGTAGTGACTGATATGTTTAAATAGCCAAATATGAACTTCCCTTGAGTCAGTAGAGGAGAGTCAAATATGAACTTCCCTTGAGTCTTATTTGAGTTCATTTTGTCCTGGTTCTTATTTATGGACTGAATTCATGACTTTAAATTTCATTGTCTTGAATCTTCCTGAAAAAATAATTTTAAGATCTATCCCCTGTCTTGCCCCCATATTATCCTCACAAAACATAACTTCATGTAAGATCAAAATCAAGAAATACAGAATTCATCAGATACTTTGGTGGTATAACTAAAGAATTGAGTATGATTTACAGAAATATGTATTTGAATATTATATGGAAAGAATGATTGTTTTTATTAATTTCTGGTTATTAATTTTATTATTCTATTCATGGCGTTCTTTTTTTACAGAAAAATTGCTTCAGTTCTCCTCACCATTATTTCCACATTTGTGACCAAGAGTATTCTTCAGTCTGGAGGGGAAAACCCTCAGTTCTCCCGGTCTTTAGTCTTACAGATTAAGTATAGCGACATCTGTGCATCCATCCTTCCGACAGAGGTTCCTAGCCATGTATTAGAGCCAGGCACATAAGAATCAAAAGAGGCACTCTAGGGGGTATTCTTGCAATGTTGAAGAGACTGGTATGAAAACAAATACAAAGAATGATAGTTAATTTAATGGTGCGAGACAAAATGTAAATGCCATTCTTGGAAGCATAAATATCTAAGTTCTAGAAAGCATTTGCTTGAATACTTTCTTGAGCACATACTTATTACCAAGAAATCATGAGGACAGTAGTTACGGGTCCTCACTTCTGCCTCAGGGGACTTTTAAAGGGACCAACACACTGTTCAGTGTCTTTTTGCTTTTCTGGTTCTAGTTGCTGAGGTGCTCATGGTTTCATAAGAAGGATGAAGGGGGAGTGAAGAAGGCAGGAAATCTGAGCTTCCCTCCTTGAACATACAATAGTTTCTTGTCCATGACAGTTATTAGGGTGAATACCAAAATTGACATAAAGCTAATAAATTTATTAAAATTACACATTAAGAATAATGAACATAGCACAGGCCAACAGAAACTCTTAGAGAATTCTTTGCTGTAGAGACCCAAATATCTCTCTAGGCTTCTAAGTGCTGGAAACTCTACATTTTAATTTTTTAGGGGCATGGGAATCTTTAGAAATGAAATCTGTCCTTTGCTTTCCTCTTTCTTAGATGGAACACCTTCTCTTGCCATTGGCTGTCATGGTGAGAATGTGCTGTGGAACTGTACATCGTGTAGGTAGATGCAGGCTCAGCAGTAGGTGGCGTGGAACTTGGGATGGATATGGCCCTGGACCCCTTTCTAGACAGCTGAGCAGATGGCTGCCCCTGGCCTAGCATACTGGTGCACTTAGGGGTTACCAAGCTCAGAATGGCTCCCATGCCACTTCTCCACAAATATCTACAGTAAGAGATTTTCAGAAGTGTGTTTTTTATGACCTTACTGAACTATTTGGCAGATTCTCTCTCCTTCCAGGCACTCGCGTGTAGGCACTATATGGATGTCAGATGTCTCTAGAGGCAGCTACATTAATGGTCAGGTGCCTGCTTGCCAAGGGGACTATGAGGATTCCTATTTTTTTAATTTCATTGCTGACTTTCTTGTCCTTGGTCAGTACCTGCTGCTTCCCATCCTCATTACTACTTCTAGTCATCATTATGGCTAAGACAGTAACTAATATGGTTGTTGCTCTCTTAACATATTTTCATTACTAATCTTTGGTGGCTCCTTCTGCTCTTCTTAACCCTTCACAAGATGGTGGACTGGATCTTGGCTAGTTGGCAGAGTCTTAAGTGTGGTGAACTGACCCATCAAAACATTTTAGTTGTTTTTGTCACTGTTTTGACTCCCATAGATGGTGTTATTACTTTGTTTGCTTTCTTGCCACATGGATTGAGTAGTCAGGGTTAATGCTTTACCTCATTTCAGTAAAGAATTTGAGGTGATTCCTTTAATATTGTTCATTTGTTGCCGAGTTCTAAGGAGCTTTGGATTCAATCCAAAGAGTCATTTGAAAAGCTGTTCTTTGTAGAATCAAAATGTTCCAACACATAAGCTCAGCATATAATTTAATAATAATATTTTGATTCTCGACTAGTTGTTCATTTTTCTTATTCCCTGGAAACAGCATGACAAAGTAGGACTAAGCCTAAGAGAAGACCTCTGAGTTCTAATCTTCTAATTCTCTATCCCTTGGTTAGCTTTATGAAGTTACTTAGCCTTTTGATGAAGTCTTTTTATCAGCAGGAATAATTTCAAACAACAAGTATTTGTGCACATTTAATGCACTGTATTAGGCACTGTAGAGATGATATAAGAATCATAAAACATAAGATAAGCGTGAAACATTTATCCCTAATCAAACTTGAAGATATGAGTAGCACAGAAGACAATAATCAAGGAGACAAAAATCAAGGAAATTAAATACAATTAAGTATATAGATACATGAGCAGACTGGCAGGCAATATTAGAAAAGCTCGGAGTCCTGCAGTCAGGATTGGTTTCAGAAAGGATCAAAAGGCTGCTTTTCTGAATAAACAGAATCTTGGTGGTCATCTAGGTATTAGCCTGTGAAACTTGACCTTCTATTACAGATTGTAATGTAAGCAGACCACGGAAGGTAAGAGGGACTTTCACTGGGGAAGGACAGAAATAGGAGTATGTTCAGGGCTGAAAACAAGAGGAACATCCCAGAGGTAGGTGGAGCAGAGTCAAGAGATCACAATGATTGGATGAGTGGCAACACACAGCTCCTGTCACCATCTGTAACAAATTTTTTTCCTGAGCCTCCCGCCAGCTGACTAGAAGAGAAAAAGCTAAC
Organism: Hystrix cristata; assembly: GCA_004026905.1. Lineage (NCBI taxonomy): Eukaryota > Metazoa > Chordata > Mammalia > Rodentia > Hystricidae > Hystrix > Hystrix cristata. Next base: position 43,239 of record PVJO010010838.1, on the reverse strand, counting down.
CAAAGAGCCGAAATGTGGTTCACATGAGTTTTAAAGTTTTTGTTTTGTTTTGTTTGCTTACTACACACTCTTATTCAACAAGTGAATTAAGCAATCAATAAATTAAGCAATTAACTCAATTAGGCAATTAAGCAGTTATGTCGGGTGACAAGGTGGGAAGGCGTGCCCTCCGTTACTGCAGGGGTTCGGTCAACTAGCACGGTATCTCCCTGTGTCTAGAACCAGTGCATAATGGGCTTCGGCTTGCTAACTCTCCTCCCTCCCCACCTCCAAAAGAGACCCGAGTCTCTAAGGTCTCTCTGGACTGCATCACTGAGCACACTCCAGAAAGATTTTGGAAGGCTGACCTCATTTATCTTAGTTTGATGTTGTAAAGTAAATGTTTTTTGAAAGAAATATTCTCTCAACTGGTTAAAATTGCTCAGGCTCCCAGGAAGCCACCCTTCCCATGCTCTTCTGTGGGCGCTGGGGGAGGAAGGGAAAGAGTTGACATCCTTTGAATCTTCCCGTCTCCTGGCCAGGTTTCTTGCCTACGAGGTGCTGCCTGTCAGTGGAAATAGCTTGGCTGACTTGCCTTTGTTAGAAACCCAGAGGTACTCCCGGCCATGCTTGGTTTTAGCCAGGGTCCAAAGTCTGCGGTACCAGGTGCCTGCAGCACCTTCCAGTTCACAGCACAGCCCTCTACCCCTCACTTTGGTGAAGATTCCCTGTTTCTCATCTCAGAGTGTGCACCCCGGGGGCCCGAACAGGACTGGAAAGGCTCTTAGCCAGTACCGTTCCACTACTTACCCAGATGGGCTATTCTGGACCTCCACATAAAACAGGCCTGAGAAGTGCCCCAGCCCACAGTACTTCCTCACCTTACTGAATCCGCATCTTGACTTGTACTTTCCTTCTGTTATTTCTTTCATCTCTCAAAACAGCAAGTAGCTTTGCTGTCGAGAGAGAGAGCTATGAGCAAATACTCTATAATCAGTTCCCTTCACCGTGAATTAGAGAAGTAAGGGAAATGAGAAAATGCTTCAGTGATACAATTTTCCTTTTCCCAAATTCTGCTTGTGAAATCTGATTTTTTTTTTTTTGCGAAAATCAGAACATCACCTTAATCATTTGCTTTGTATTCCTTCTCTAAAATTTATCTTCTCACTTGGCGTAGGGGCACAGATCTATAATCCCCACTACTCAGGAGGCTGAAGCAGGAAGAGCACAAGTTCAAGACTAGCCCTGGCAATTTATCAAGACCCTGTCTCAAAATAAAATGTGAAAAAAGGGGAGCAGCAGGGGATGTAGCTCAGTGCTCCTTGGGTTCAATCCCAAGGACCACAAAAATGAGTGAATGAATGAAGTTTATTTTCCCCATCTTCTCCCAAACACACCTACCCAGTTCTGTACTGTGCCCCAAGTCAACAAGGGCGAAAATTTTACATTTAGAAAGGCAAAAGAAGAAGAGTCTAATCTAACACATTTTCAAAAAATATCCTTGATGGTACAGGAATACCCTTGATAATACAGAAATAAGTCAAATATGTTTATAGGACAGTGAAGAATGAACCTGAGGGACGAGGGAAAGAGGTCAGCTGGGCAGGGTGGAGCAGGCTGTGCACATGCCCGAAGGTCAGTCAGAGGAGTCTAGACTTCCTGACATGTGCAGTAGGGGCTGCTCATTTTTTGAAGAGAACTATGGCTAGGTAAAAGCAGAGTTTAAGAAAAGTCGGATGTTGAGGATGGTGGTGGTGCATAAAGAGAAGAATCAGTAGCCACAGGAAGCACTGAAATGAATAGGACAAAAGACAAAAACTTATCTGAAGAGGCTTTTTGATACATAATTCCAGATTGACTTTACCTCAGGAATTCCTATAAAAGTACAATGAATACTATAATGAACAATCTCTTTAATTCCTTAACTGCACTTTCTGAGAAGTTAAAAAATGTCATTTCTCGATGCAAGCAAAGGCATGGCATTAAGTGGTCACTGGTGAAGGCATTTTTGTGGGCTGCTTATTTACTGTGGTAAGCAGCTTCCTGGAGGTCAAATTTTAAATAGTGCCAGAGCATGGAGAACCTGAGTGAATGTAGGATTATGCGTCTCTCAACATTTGTCGCTCAAATATGTCATTTTTGGCTTTACTTTCGACCGTGCCCATGTGACGGTTGCTTAAAGGCCTCATAACCTGACATAGTTGATCCAGGACACCTCCATTGTTTTTACACTGGAGATTTCCCAAACTGTAGCCCACATAAAATTTATAAAGGATGCTTACTTAAAGTATGTACTCCAAGGCCCTAACCCTGAAAGGGTCTTTTTTGGTCCCTCTGGAATGGGACCCAGAAACCTACATTGTAACAGGCATTTCAGTTGATCTGAAGGAGGCTGGGCCTCAGGAAACACTGTGAGAGGTCCTGTCATAACGGTACGAAACCTGAAGAGTGTTACTTGTATTTTTGTTTCTGAGTATAGTAGAGCAAAAGATTCCCAATGGATGCACCAAAAATATTTTTTTCAGAATGAATTTTCTTCTGCTAGTTTGGTAAAACACATATAAAGAGAGCTTTTGGCCTTAAACTGTGCGGTCAGTGTTTTAATCGGCTCTGGCTGCATAACAAAATGCCTTTGAGTGGGTGGCTTAAAAACAGAAATTTATTTCCTTACAGTTCTGGGGCTCAGAAATCTAAGATCAAAGTGCCAGCATGATCAGATTCTGGCCAGGTCTTTTTTTAACTGGCTTGCCTGTGGCTGCTTGCTTTCTTTTTTCTTTCTTTCTTTTTTTTTAACCAAGAGCATGTATTGGTACATTGTATACATAATGGTCACATTCATCATGGTTATTTTGTACCTGTACATGATGTATCTTGGTTTTCCCTCTTCTTCCCCACCCCTCACTTCTGCTCTCCCCTTCCCTATTTACAGCAGGTTTATTTATATTTTCCCATTTTTTCCCTTTCCTCTTTCTTTCCTTTTTCCCTTCTTTCTTTTCCCCCTTCCCCCTTTCTAGTTCTCCTCTCTTTTGAATATAACCTTCCTTTTATATAGTATCTATTACACCTCTTTGTCCTTATTTACCCTTATGGTTACTCATATCAGAGAAACAATTCGATGTGTACTCATGAGTGTCTGATTTATTTTGCTTAAGAGTATGTTCTCAAGGTACATCCATTTACCTACAAATGTCTCTAGCTTATCCTTTTTCCTAAATGCCCAACAACTAATAAATGGCTATGGCTGCTTTCTTGATGGAGGCAGGGTGGAGGGCGGGGGGGTAAGGAGCAACCTCTCCGTGTCTCACCTTATAGAGGCAGGAATCCACCACAAGAGCCTCACCTCCAGTGCTCAACTGAGCCTAAAAAAACTTCCCTAAGGCCCCGCTTCCAAATACTAATGTATTAGGGGTCAGGGCTTCAACGTAGCAATTTTGGTGAGATAAGTTTAGTCCATAGCAGAGAGATAGTACTAGTGATCCATATTAGCCCTACTGAGGAAACGTAAACATGGCCCTGTAGAGCCTCTGGTTTTAGGTTAGTGGCACTCCAAAGCTTTTATTAAGAAGTCCCTGCAGAGGGTAGTTATGCAGTGCTGATGAGTCAACCCATTGGATTGGGATCTGAAGGTAGGAAAATTCCTGGAAAAATAATTTTGATGTTAACATACTAGAGTTAAGTATCCTTAACTCCCATTCATCCTCATTCCTTATTTCTAACACTAGAAGAGATGCCCTGCTAAGAACAGATGAGACAGGGGCCATGTTTATACATTCTGGGTGATTTGAATGTTGACTCAGACTGTATTGCTTCACGTTAAGGAAGTTGATCTTAGTAGTGTAAGAAATGTGAAGAGGGAGAGAGGGAGAGAGAGAAAAGAGACGGGTTGGAGAGGCTAAAGAAAAGACATTTCCTGTTGTGGATTCTCTATGAAGATAAGTAGCATTAAGTCAGTTCTTTTATTTTGAAATAGTATAATTTGTTCTGATTAAGAAATCTAAATTCACGCTTAACTCAGTGTTAGAATATTTTGAAGACAGAATAAAAATGACTCATGTGAACTGTGTTGTGTTGTAGCAAAATCACATTTCAGTTCAGATATACAACGTGGAGGTATGGGTCCTGAAAGAATAAATATTAACAAGGCTGGGGATTTAGCTCAGTGGTTAGAGTGCTGGCCCTTAGTTCAATCCCCGGCACCAAACAAAACCAAAAAAAAAAAAAAAACAAGAATAAATATTAAGAAAGAAATTAAAAACACTAAAAAAATTTAATGTACAACATAAGGATTCTAGAAAATAAAATATTGTATATGGGATTCATGCCAAATGAGTAGGTTTTAACTGCTCTCATCACAAAAACAAACAAAAGGAGGTCATTGTGAAATAATGGATATGTTAATTTGCTTCATTGTAATAACCTTTGTTCAAGCTATATGTATCCCGTAATGTCATGTTGTATATCTTAAATATGTACACTAAAAATTTTATTTAAAACAATTAAAAATACTACAAAATACCAAAAAAAAATTCATGAAACAATCATTTTCTAGTTTATTAAATCAATCTCTTTGGGGGAAAATGGTGGATTTTATGTGGTTTACTTTGCAGGTAACCATCATTAAATTAAAAAACTTCCTCTAAAAGGTGATACTTTAATGTGAGTTTATTTTCCCGCAGATAACCCATTTCAGTATGGGTTAGAATTCTGCAGATGTGTATACTCCACCTATGTATTCTCGCTTGTTGCTATATCCTGTTGACTATCAACAGTGTTAGTACATTGTCAGTGGCAAACACAAAATTAATCTTTTATATAAAATGAAAGTTCTAGCCAGTTGAAGAATACCAGCTTGTAGCCTAATAGTAAAATCTTAAAACACTGAATCGAGTGCTGTTAATAGTAATAAAACTATTTTACTTACAGTAGTTATAGTACTATTTTTAAAATTTGCTTAAAATCCTTATTTTAGAGATTGGAATTCTATTTTATACAGTCCAACGCGTGCTATTTTCCAGTTCTTGTCCACCTAAAAATCATCATAATGCCAACACAGACTCACCCAGCCTGAACCCCCCAGCCTTGTCTCCCACACACCCTCTTCCACACACTACTACCCTACGCACCATGCATTCGAAATCTACCAGTAACAGCCAAATGCAGGGCATTTACCTCACTGAAAAAAGATTGTAAGATAATGGTTACTAAAGGTACCTGCATTTAAAAAATGGAGGAATTAAAATGCATAAAAAGTTACAAATAATTTTTAACACAAATATTCAAACTATGGTTAACACTATTCAGAGTTCAAGAGGGTGTAAGTGAAAGATGAAAGTTCCTTTTCCCTACAAATACATGAATGTCTATAATGTGTATGTCTACATATATAACTGTGTGGTTGTAAACATGTATTTAATTTTAAGAGTTCGAATGAGGTGCCACTGGGAGCATTCCCTGCCCTTGGGTAAATTAGCCAGCCTCTCTCTGGAGACTCGGTTTGCCAGGCTGCCTTCCCCTCTCCCTGAGAAACCTCCCGCCTGTGGTTCCCGCGCTCCTCTCCTGGTCTGAGACTCTGAGCTGCAGGGCGAGTGGGCCTGGTGCCTGCCTCTGGACCCTCCTGCTGGAGAATCTCCCTCATTTAGTTCCGCACCTCCGGGCCCCGAGACCATCCTCTCTGCTGGGTTTTCAAACCCCAGGTTGTGTGAATACGATTTTCTCAACGGTAGGATGTATTTCTGGACTGTATGCTATAGAAAAAAACATTTTCTTTTTCAGCCACTCACTTTTAACTTTGACTTGTTAGTAATGTGAATAAAGCTTTACCTGGTATTTTTAGTACAACTCAAACAAACAAAAAGAAATAACAGATTTGTAAAAGGAAGTTATCTTGAGCATTTCAATCAGCAGAAATTTGGAGGCTGAGTAATGGTAAAGAGGCAGATTTGTATCACATTTTGATAGCCACTGAAATATGGTAGAAATCATTGAACTATTACAGATGATCACAGTGTTAAAAAAAATGTAGCATTGTTTTTCAGACTCACAGTTTCTATAAAAGCTTTTTATTTCTAAACACCTGAGGAACATCTGGAGAAATTGATAAATTTCCATTTTACACTTGGGATAAGGAAACATAGGAAGTGAAATTATTTACCAAATATCACCAAAAATTAAGACATGAATTGAAATCACTGCACCCATCAGTTAATGACATGACCTACAGCACAGTTAAATCTCAGCTGAGGTGCTTAGTGTTAAGATTTCAGTGTACACTATTCTGGTGATTTTTAAACCATGAATCAAACCGTATCCATTTAGTTCAAAAAGGCAAACATATAATACCAGTAATTAAATAATTTTTATTACAAAAGCCCAATTATTTTATTAAAGTAAATCTAGGTTGATGCTTGCATTTCATATTATCTACATTTTATCTGGGTCATTGAAAAGATGAATCCTGTAACTTTTTTGGAGAGGGAAGTGATCTCCTTAAGAGAAAAAGTTAAAACTATGATCTTGCAAGACGAAACTTGGCTGAAATACTGATCTCTTCTCCTTCTCTCTCTCTCTTCCCTCCATGTGTGCATTCATGTGTGTGTGTGTGTGTGTGTGTTATATGTGTGTGTGATTTTAGTTAAATGTATGCAGTGATTTGAGAAGTTTTTTCTGCCATAATTTTTCTCTCTCTCTTTCAAAAGACTTTTATTGGTGCCTGTTACATAGAATAAAGCGTTTCATACAGCATATAACATACTTGGCTTATTTTCACCCCTCTGTTGCCCCCCTCCACTTCCCTTGCTGTCCTCCTGATCCCCTTCTTCTCTAATCATCTCTTTTCTACTTTCCTATCTTCTTTTTAAATTTTTTTTATTTTTTAGGTTCCACATGAGTGGAAACATGCAATGTAAGACTTCCTAAGTCTAGTTTAACATGAAGACACCTGGTTCCATCTATTTTCCTGTAAATGATATAATTTTATTCTCCTTTATGACTGAATAATACTCCATTGTGTACATACACCAGATTTTCTTTATCCATTTATCTGTTGAGCAGCACCTGGACTGTTTTCTTAGCTTGGCTACTGTGAATTGCTCTGCAGTAAACATGGATATGCCAGAATCAGCATAATGTGTCGTCTTTAATTCTTTCAGGACTATTCCAAAGAGTGATATTGCTGGATCAAATGGTATTTATATTTTTAGTTTCTTGAGGACATTTTATACTGATTTCCCTGCTGGCTGTACTGAGGTGCACTCACCGGCAATGCAGAAGGGCTCCTTTCCCTTGTACCCTCGCCAGCATTTATTGTTTTTTGCATTCTTGATGACAGCCATTTTGACTGAGGTGAGATGAAATCTCAGTGTAGTTTCAATTTGCATTTCTCTGACGACCAAATATGTTTACCATTTGTGCTTTTTTTTTTTATTTTCAGTACTAGAGAGTGAATTCAGGGCCTTCGCACTGAGCTCCATCCCTACCTCTTTTAAATATACTGTATTTTATTTTGAGACTCTGTCTTTAAGTCACTGAGTTGTCTAGGCTGGCCTCAATTTGTAATACTCTCGCCTCGGCCTCCCAAAGTATGGGACCCACCAGCCTTGCACTTCTTCGTTTGTGAAGCCTCTGTTCAGTTCATTTGCCCGTTTATTGATTGGGTAATTTGTGGTTTTTTATGTTAAGACTTTTGAGTTCTTTATATGGTTTGGACATTAATTCTCTGTCAGAAGAATAGCGGGCCAAGATTTTCTCCCATCCTGTAAGCTCTCTTCACTCTGTTGATTGTTTCCTGCGGTGTGCTGAAGCTTTTGGTTTGATGTAGTCCCATTTGTTGATTTTGGCTATTATTTCCCCTGCTGTCAGGGTCTTATTCAGGAAGTCTTTGCCTGTGCCCCTGATTTGAAATGTCTCTCCTGTTTTCTTCTAGTATTTTCAAGGTTTCCAGTCCCATCTATTTTGAATTGATTTTTGTATAGTGAGAGATAGACATGTAGTTTCCATCTTCCGTGTATGGACATCCAGTTTCCCCAGCACCATGTGTTAAAGCAGTTGTCTTTTCTCCAATGTATATTATGTATCCTTTATCAAGAATCAGATGGTTGTAGTTGCATGAGTTTGTTTCTGTGTCCTCTATTCTATTCCACTGCTCCACATGTCTGTTTTTATGCCAGTTACTATGACTTGGTAGTATATTTTTAAACTTTTTATTAGGATACTTTTGTGAGTACATTCATTGTCGGGAGTTGGTACATGTATGTACATATCGAATTTCAATCCTTTTTATTTCCTTTCCCCTCACTTCCTTCTCCTCTCCTTCCATCCCTACATCCCCTTCCCTGTTTCCTAATGTCTTTTACATTTTGCTCTGTGCCAATTCTTGAAAAAAAAGATTAACTTCCTTTAGTGTTCAAGATTAGCGTTTTGGCGCCAAGGCAAGTATCTATGCTTTGATTTCCAAGGTTTTCAAAAGGAGGAGACAGATTATGGCCACGAGGTACCGGGAGGATTAGCATCTGGGTCACAAAAGAGGATAAGGTGTCCAGAAAATTTTGTATTATTTCACCTGAATGCCATTTTCTAGACAAGGGGGGCTGTCCTTCGGAAGCGGACTCCTCTCTGGGGTCCGGCAGCCTGCGTCAGATACAGGTGTAACATTTGGATGAATCACTAGCGGCCGAGCTGGCCATCTGCTGGCCGCGGGTCCGCACAGGGCGGGGGGCTGCTGCGCGGTGGCAGCCGGCAACACGGCCTGTTGTCCTACTGTTGCTTTATCGTCGCTGCTGGCCAGGTTCATGGAGGGGAGCCCGTCCCTGCGGCGCACGACGGCGATGCGGGAGAAGGGCCGGCGCCAGGCCGTCCGGGGTCCAGCCTTCATGTTCAACGACCGGGGCACCAGCCTGACGGCAGAGGAGGAGCGCTTCCTGGACGCCGCCGAGTACGGCAACATCCCCGTGGTGCGCAAGATGCTGGAGGAGTCCAAGACGCTGAATGTCAACTGCGTGGACTACATGGGCCAGAACGCGCTGCAGCTGGCCGTGGGCAACGAGCACCTGGAGGTGACCGAGCTGCTGCTCAAGAAGGAGAACCTGGCGCGCATCGGCGACGCCCTGCTGCTCGCCATCAGCAAGGGCTACGTGCGCATCGTGGAGGCCATCCTCAACCACCCCGGCTTCGCGGCCAGCAAGCGCCTCACGCTGAGCCCCTGCGAGCAGGAGCTGCAGGACGACGACTTCTACGCCTACGACGAGGACGGCACGCGCTTCTCGCCCGACATCACGCCCATCATCCTGGCGGCGCACTGCCAGAAGTACGAGGTGGTGCACATGCTGCTGCTGAAGGGCGCCAGGATCGAGCGGCCGCACGACTACTTCTGCAAGTGCGGGGACTGCACGGAGAAGCAGCGGCACGACTCCTTCAGCCACTCGCGCTCCAGGATCAACGCCTACAAGGGGCTGGCCAGCCCGGCGTACCTGTCCCTGTCCAGCGAGGACCCGGTGCTCACGGCCCTGGAGCTCAGCAACGAGCTGGCCAAGCTGGCCAACATCGAGAAGGAGTTCAAGGTAAGCTCGGCCCGGCCCTCGCCCGCTGTGCCGCCGCGCTCCCGCGCTCCGGGCGGCGCCGGCCCTGCGCGGTCTGGGCGAAGCGGGTTCTTCCTGTTTGCTTTCCGGGCAGTTCTGCCGGTGGATTCAGACCACAAGGGACCAGAAGAGTATTTCAGAGCGGATCTGATGGTTCCTCCCTCGGTGATAGTGCTCTGATAAATTTGCTTTGGGGATGTGTTTATTCCGGATCAGAGAGCTTTAATTATGGTGCCACTCTGCGCTGGGTAAATAGTAAATAAAACTCAAGACTTCTCCCCTTTTCGTTAAGAGGAGGGATTTGGAGTGACTTTCTCTCCCTTCCAAATGCTTCCTTCTGTTTTGTAGTTAGTTGTATGTGGCACCCAACGCAAAAGAACATTGGTTTATTTTCATTCCCCCCGGGGGGTGCATCGTTCCTGGAGGCAGTGCTTTGCAGGTCCATGCGCCTCAGAGGAGACGCTCCTGTTCCACCTTCCTGTGGTCCTATTCGTTGTGAAAGCCTTGATCATGTATACCCTTTAGAAGGAAAAAATCAAGGACCAGTATAAAATACTATTAAAGTTACACATTTCTTTAGTGTGACAAATCCTCTTCCTCAATTCCACAAATACTTATCTGGAGTGATGAGGTGTCTCTGGGCCAGGTCAACCCAGAAGCACAAGAACAACAAAGTGCTTCTCTGCATTAGATTTTTTTTTTTTTAATGAGTGAACTTTCTGAACATCGCCTTCAGTCAAATAGTATTTTTTAAATAAAATTTTATAGTAGTTGTAAAACATTTTATTCTTTACTCAATTACCACATCGCATTTACTCAATTACTTATGCATTCCGAATGATTCTAACTCTTAAATCTACAACAAAAGCTATTTCATAATTCTGGCAAAAATCAATCAGACTCTTTTCAGCAAGTTCCTGTCTCCAGTTTTCTACCTAAGAAGGTGCATGTAGACACCAATTCCTTGACTTATTTTCCAGACACTGAGCTAATTTTTTTTTAGTATTGTAGTGTTGCATCATAGAAAAAGTGATTATTCTGTCTTTCCCATCTTAATATGGATTTTTAAGTGAGATTTATTCAAGTGCAGCTAGCAGTACAATTCAGATAAGGAAAACCTGCTTTCCTCTGGAGTTGTAAGAAAACAGTGAGAGAGTAGTTTTCTCTCCCCTTTTTATAACAAAACAAATTCCCTAGATAGTCATCAACCTTCATTGTGTCCTTAGTATAAGTGACCTTAGTATAATCTTGTTCATCCATGAAAACATTTTTCTCATACAAAAGCTACACATGTTGACTGTAAAACTTTTTGGAAAAAGTAGGAAAATACAAAAAAGAAAATAAATACCATCTTTTATCTATTCCCTTTGAAGACATTTATTATGTGGTATTTGAAAAGATGTCTTTCCTTGTATCCAAAATGGAACATTTTTAAGACAAAACCCAGGTGGATGCCAAACTCGAGAGACAGAGAGTAGAAAAGTATTTGGGTAAAATACTTCTAAATATCACTTCTACATTTTGAGACAGTAAAAGAAATGTAATTCTAAATTTTTTTATTTGCCGTTATTTCAAATGTCACATAAATCTTGTTTGTATGCACTTTGCTTAATATATATTGAAAGTCTGCAAAAGAAATTCTATAAAAGGGAATATTTTTTAAGATTATGTTTTAATAATTTACTAAAGATGGCAATGTTTGCAATTCTACCCAGAGAAGTCATCTCAGTGAAGTGATGGTAAGAGAATTTGTTATTCATAGTTTTCCCCTGAAGATGGCTAAATCCATATTAGTAATGCTTAGAATCGCTATTACTCTGACTTAAAGAATTATTTGTGGGATAACCTTTCAAAGGTGGGAAAATATCACAAGTGAAGAAACAAAAAGAGGAGAAAACAAAACTGAGCCCCAGAGGACAGCCGTTAAACTACCCAATATCTGGGGCTTATAACACTGTCTAAATCTTCTGTCCCCTTTTTCAGGATTCTCTGTTGAGCGTTTGAGTAGCATAACTCATTCTGAGTCCAGATGAGGACAGTTCTTTAGATGGTCTGCTCTGTAAAGCCTGCAAGTTCTTCTCCTCTGTGTGCTTTTTCTTCTACATTCTTACCTGTCCTTGTTCCTTTCTTATCAGCCTTCCTTTCACCCCCTGCTCTCCTGCCCACGCTCATGCCTGTCTGTTAGGGCTTTAGACAGACTAACAACATGGTGCTTTCGCAGCCCTGACCTGGAGACTGAGCTCGGAGAGGGCAGAGCAAGTGTCGCTCATTTCTGAGGGAAGCAGGTAACCTAATTTCCCTTGTTCCATGGTGTTCGCTATCTTCTTTCCATAGGGACTTCGAGCTCAAAGTACCAACCTTGAGATGAAAAAATAGATAATGTGTTCCCTGGTGAAAGGGAGGTGACTTTTTTCCCTCCACAGACACATGTGTTTCTTTTATCAGTGGCCTGTAATAGCTAATAGCTCAGCTATCAAATTGCCTTTATATGGGTGCTTCAGAGAGGATTGTCAGCCACGCGTGCAGTTACCCAAGTTCCTTGAGGAATACAGTGGGCATGGTGCTGAAAACATCTGAAGGTCATTACTCCAAGACGTAGAATGTGGTAGGATGTAAATTTAGACAAATGAATGGACGACAGCCTAGCGACAGGTTATTAAAGATGTATTTTGGATATGCAAATGCTGACTGAAGCCATTCTGAGAAGCCACATATTGGACAAGATGAAGTCTGGGTCTAATCTTCCACGTGTCAGTGGCAAGGAAGCCAACCATTTATTAAGCTGTGACAACACACAATGAAATCTCACAATTCTGACTGATCACTGATGCCCCTCCTTTTGAAAACAAAATAAAACACAAAGCTATCTGCCTTTCTCATGCCTCAGTTTTCTTCTGAGCGTAAAAAGCAGTTTCCATTTATATCACAGTAAAGCTATGGAAGAAGAAAAGCAATGTAATCCAAAGCAAGATAACATTTTATAGTTGGAAGATACCCTAGAAATCATCTGGTTATATAGACCCCTCATTTTACAAATGAGAAAACAAAGGCTTTAGCCAAACTTCCATCTGCTAAGCCTGGATTTATTGTCTGGGCTTTTAGTATAATATCTAAAATAACACACCTGATAATATTGAAGTCCTTCTGTACTACTTACTGTGTGCCAAGCATCTTCTAAAAATTAATCCTCACAGTTTGTCTCATCAAGGATGTTAAGTAGGTAGCACAAGATTACACAGCTAGTAAGTTGTAGAAATGGTATTCGAGCCCAGGTTGGCTTCAGATTGTCTGCTAAATCAAACTTAACCACTACACTATCCTGCCTCTTTTGCTATTAAAGACCTGACAGAACCAAACCTACTTAGAGTTGAATTTCAATGAGAATTGAATCATCCTGTGAGGATTAAAAAAGGAAATTTGAGTGGTGATCAAACCATGTGTGTTACATGTCTTGTAGAGAGGTTGTGAAGAAGATGGACTCCATTGTTCTTCAACCTTGAGCAGGTTCTTAGGGTTTGAGTTCTTGCTCTGCAACGTCTGCAGTAGGTCCACCTGCTTACTTTGTGCACCATGATGATGGAAAAGTGGTACATGACAAATACCAAGCAGAGCTAAATTGAGAGGAATCTATTAGAAAATGTAGACCTAACAGATGGTCTGAGCTGTGAAGTCACATGGGGCAGGACCTCATGGTGGAACTAATGGAGTCAGTGAAGACTAAAGGGATGGTTGTGTTTGCAGTGGAGGGAAGGCAGCCGTCTTTAGCTAGAACTTACATCTTTCCCTGTGAGGTCTGCAAAGGTTGAAAAATGGCCTCCCATGACTGCAATAAAAGAAATTACCATTAACTGGGGCTGGTGGTGCACATCTCAGCTACTCCAAAGGCTGAGGCAGGAGATGACTTGAGCCCAGGAGGTCAAGGTCAGCCTGGGCAACATAAAGAAACCTCATTTCAAAAAAAAAAAAAAAAAGAAAGAAATAGTCACTATTATCTGCAGTTTCTGATTGTTTTCTGTACTCAAGCAACAGACCTATTCCAGCAGGCACTGTTTAAATTGTTACGGAGGCAAAACATTGTCCCTGGAGCTTGTATAATTAACCAGTTTTGTTTTGTTGTTGTTGATGCTGACCGGTCTTTCCATGAATGTGAAAAATTATACAGCTTTCTTTAAAACTGGAAAGTTTAAAATTGTAGTTTTTAAAGGTAATGAGTCATTATTTAGGTATTACTGCAGAAGTGAGTACTAGGTTTTCTTGAAAGTGTGGAAGGTAGCCTCTTTTATTTCTGATCAGTAGAGAAATGGCCATCCTGTGTTGTACCAAATCTTACAGAACAGTCTGAACTGAAGAATAACATGAGGAAATTTCATCTAAAAAACTGTATTAAAAGGGGAGCTTTATATGGAAGCAGGCATGGATTTAATACTTCTGTATGCTATAATAAAATATTTCATTACTCATTCAAGAATGGAGGGCAGATGGATATTTAACTGACACTGCATAGAAACGAGAGGCTGAACATTCTATTAATTTTATCAGTTGCATGGTACAGCTTGAATGGAAACCAAAGATTGAAGTTTTATTCATTTTATCTGTTCCCTTATGAGGGGAGAAGGATTAACTGTAACTGTTCTTTATCTGAATTTCTGATATCTGAAATGGAAACTATTCTAGTCTGTGTAGCCTCTAAACAGTCTCTCTGCTCTTCTTGTTTATTTTAGTTGGTGATGTGGTTTTGCCTTTCAAATCAAACTAATTTATTTAAGGGGAGAAAATTGGAATTCTTCATGTCTTCTTTTAAAGTATGATATTTGGAAGGCCAGAAGTTCTGCAATGCTAAGTATTACTTAGCCAGACGCATACAGTGTCTCAGAGCATGTTGAAATGAGGAATTCTATTTTCTGCAAGTGTGCCAAATTAAATTATTATGTGGCTAACTTTCCTAATGACTAGAATTTTGCTGAAAGTCATAGAGGTAGAACTGCGGTTTCTAAAAGTGAGATACTTTCCCAAGAGATGATCTTTGGCACCTTAACTGGAACCAAAGGGTTAGAGATAAGAGCTCCATTGAGAAGGCAACAGTGCTGCTACCAACAGTCACTGGCACTATATAAATATGCACCTAAAATTAAAGATTCACAGATTATTTTTAGCAAGGTGTTCATTCCAGTGGCCTGGAAATTTTTCTCTCGGGTATTGACATTCTGTAACCCTTGAGAATTCAATTACGTATAACCAGACATTTCTCTCCTTCCAATTCTGTAGGGCATGACAATATGCCCTTCAGACAAACCAGGGAAAAAACTCCCTCCTTGTATGGCTGGGTACCTATCCTTCTCTTTACATTTACTCTCAAACATTAACTTGGGTCACAATTGCCTAGAAGGTGTTTAAACCACAGGTTGCTGGGTCCTTCCTCAGTTTCTAGTCAGGATATCTAGTCTGAGAGTTTCTAGTCTGAGAGTTTGCATTTATAACATTTTCCTAGGTGCTGTCTATCCTACAATTCCCAGAACTATGCTTTGAGAAAAAAAAGTCTCCATCAAGGCAAGGGATAGTAAACTGGACAGGCTATCTTCATATATAGTGGATCTTGTATATCAAATTGCTGTTTTAGATAATTTTCCACTATTGGTCTTGTTTTGCCTTTACAATAACTATTGTTTGTACAAAAGGAATAAAACTCTTTTTGATCCTTTGGTCTTTTAGCATTGGCGTTTAGCCAGCATTGGGTTACATAACATAACGTAAACCAAAGAGTTACGTGATACTATTTTTTTCTGAAGCAGATTTAAATTTTCTTTCACTGCTGGGGATCAAACCCAGGACCTTGTGTCTGCTAGGCAAGCGTGCTACTACTGAGCTATATTCCTAGCTAAAATTTTTCTTTGACAAATAATAACTGTATATATTTTTGAGGTACCATGCAATGTTTTGTATACTTGTATAATGTTGAATAATTAAATCATGCTAATCAACATTTCTATCACCTCACTTATTTTTTGTGGTGTGACATTTGAAATTTACTCTTAGCAATTTTGAAGCATACAATACATTATTGTAATTATAGCCAGGGGCCATTTGATGATTTCAAAAATTTGTTCCTCTGTTCAACTCAAACTTTGGACTCTTGGGCCATTGTCTACCTTTGTCTCTCCATTCCCTCCCCATACCCCCAGCTTCTAGCTAACCATCATTCGAGTCTTCACTTCCTTGAGTTTGACATTTTTAGATTTTACATATAAGTGAGACCATGTGCAGGCCATTTTTAGTGCTGACTCATATAGTTGGGCGGATTAAAGAAGGAAACCTATCTAAGAAGCTATGAGAGATGGCAAAATCCAGCCTGTATCTAACTCAACAAGGTTTGTATCCAGGGGCACCTTTTTCTAATCCGCACACAACCTAAACACTTTCTATTAAATTCGAGGAGATTCTTTGTATTAAACCCAAAACCTCTTGTTTTCAGAATGACTACAGGAAGCTGTCCATGCAATGCAAAGACTTTGTAGTGGGTGTGCTCGACCTTTGCCGGGACTCAGAAGAGGTAGAAGCCATTCTGAATGGAGATCTGGAATCGACAGAAGCTCCGGAAATGCACAGGCACAAAGCCTCGTTGAGTCGCGTCAAACTTGCCATTAAGTATGAAGTAAAAAAGGTGAGGGGGGGGCACTTTCATCCATAGACGTGCAATAGGGAGGCCATGATTCAGGACATTTTAAAAGTAATTAGGATAGAGGCTACTGATTAAGGGATTTTTTTCCTTTGTGGAAGAGATTAAGTGAGGAATCACAATGAGGTTGCAAGTTAAATATCTAGGTTCTGATTCTTTCCACTTAATAAGAGATATGGGGCCTTGGATAAGTCGTAAGTCTTTAAGTTTTATTTTTCTCATATAGAAGGAGAATAATACCTCATATATCTCAGAATTTTGTTGTATTTAAATGCACTAAGTTTTACAGAAGCACTCTGGAGAATGTTTATTTCAATACTAATAATAATATCTATTACTTGTATGTATTTTTGCAAAGCAGTATTACATACGTTCTCATGTTAATTCTCAGAGTAAGCCCATTATTATTCATTTAAATTATAAAATAGGTGAGGTGGATGACGAAGTTTCTATTGTGCAAATGAACTGAGATTTGCCGAGCCTAAATGACTTGCTTAAAGTCATACTGCTGTGGAGGTGGAGTGCCAGAAATAAAAATTATGGACTATATCTTATTCTAATTACTGCAAGAAAAAGAAAAACTGTTGTGTGCATCTCTTTGCTAGCTTGCACAAACTATTAAATAATCGATGAAAATCACTTCACCATAATAAAAATTCAGTTATACAGAATCTGCCAGGTGGGATTTTTTTTTTTTTTGTACTTGACCAGAAGCTGATAAATCACAAAGAAGTAAGCTATTATCAGGAAAAGATCTGGTTTTATGAACTGGTCAGTCGATGACTAGCCAAGTCTTCTGTCCCTCCTGCGGTGTGCCATGGTGCTAAGAGGACAGACACTGGAGCCAGCCTGCAAGGGTTCGAGTTCTGATTTTACCATGGTTCCCGAGTGACCACGGGCAAGTCACCTGGCCATTTAAGCTCATCAGTGAAGTGGGTACAATAATGGTATCTACTGTTCTGTTGTTGGAGGATTGTGTGACATACTGTGTGTAAAGTAATTAGCACCGGGTGATACGTGGTGATTATTCAGTAAGCATCAGACAGTAACAGTTCTACATTATGAAAATTCACACAGTCACTCTGAAGCAAATTCAGTCATCAAACACAAATATCATGTTCCTTGTATTGCTTCCTAGTCCTTAAGATCAGACCCCAGACAATTTAAGCAGAAAGAATGTAGTACAAGATGTTGGGAAGCTCCCAGAATCGTAATGACAAGTGGAGAAACAAACTTATCTGTTTTGTGCTTCCAATACCCTCATCCAGAACCAGGCCCAGAACTGACGTGGTAGGGAGTTTCTGTGGCCCAAACAAGCAATTCTGCCTCTCCTGCAGACAGCCGGAAGCAGCACCCACAGAAAGGGTACTGAGTCCATCTGCCTGTTACCATAAACCCTCTTCCCAGACCTGCCTCGTGCCTCGGGCCTGTGGAACCTGAGCCAGTGTTTGCATCCTAGCAGCAAGCAAGGAGGGGCAATCGCTCCCTCTCCCAGCCTCTGCTTATGCATGTGCACATACACACACACACCAACACACACACACACGTGTGCGCACACACACTCCTCTCTACCACAATGTAGTTTCGCATGTGGTGCTTAACAAGATTTGCATCAGCCTTCAAGGACAGATTTCTCCTCTTTGATAAGACAATCAAATGGGAAGATTCTCAGTAAAGATTGAAATAAATGTGATGTGGTTCTGCACACCTGCAATCTCAGCACTCTGGGAGGCTGAGGCAGGAGGATCACAGTTTGAGTCCCACCTCCTGAGAACTTAGCAAATTAGCAAGATTCTGTCTCAAAATAAGAAAAAGAGAGAAAAGGGCTGGGGGATGTATCTCAGTGTGAAAACCTTGGTTCTATTCCCAGTAACACACGCACGCGCGTGCGCACACACACACACATTAAAATAACTTTTCAAGAAAATTATCAGCTACAAGATAATTAGACTCCTGTCAGAGCAGTCTTGCTAGTGGAGGGTTTCACTATATTGGGGGGAAAAGATAATTTTGAAGAAGATTGATAGTAAGCCATTTTTAGAAAACTGTCTGGACATGTGTTCACGGATCTTACAATACATATCTCTCTTTCTGGCACCTAAGAGGAGAGAATTGATTTCAGTTGTCACCGACTTTTTAATCTTTGCTTCAAAAGTGTCATATTAGCAGAGACAGCTTATCTACAGATGTGCTTGTTAGCCAAGCTGTCTTGCAGAGTGAATGTCTTCCTGAATGTTAATTTTAAACAAATCAGTGTACAGGTTACAACGTGCGAGGTGTCATTAGTAATGGATTCGCTATCAGCTGACCACCAGGAAACCAAAAAAAAAATTTTTTTACTTAGATCTGAAAGGAGATTTAGGACTTTGCAAGCATTTCTGGTTTTGTTTGTTTTACATCATAAAAAGAAAATTAAAGTCTGATTTGAAATCTTGGTTTGGTGAATGTGTATAAGGGCTCTGTGGTAGAATTCCCTAATTCTTCCTTTCATCCTCTCAGCTGCTTGCTGCCTTTCATTCACCTGTCTCCACTCTGGCAAGGAGAGAAATGTCATGCTCATCCACTCCTGCTGCTTTCTTTTCCCACAATGTCATTTCTAGGACCCAAGAAAGCCCCTTCTGAGGTTGTAATGATGCATCTCCCCAGTGGTACTGTAGGGCAAGGTACCATCCATTGGGGTTCCAAAATAACTACATTATGGACCCTCACCAGTGATGTAATAAACTCGTGTTTATTTAAATCAACCCAAAGTTCCAGCAAAGAAACCATTTCTATGTAATGGTAATGGTCCATAGGCCCCATATGAGACCCAGGAAGTCTTAGGAAGCCTCCTGTCCAAGATCTCCCAGCTCTGATTCTCTCTGGGTTGATTTCTTAGAGCTCAGGCCTTCTGTAGGCTCGCACCATGATTTCACCTCATCTTTACAGACAGCTAACATACAGAATGAAAATATAAAACACCAGAATCGGAAATACATGACCATGAATTTAATGTTTATGTAGGAAAGAGCTTTCTGATACAGTAACAGTAGAAGAAATCTCAAAAATGTAAATAATTTGATCACAACTTAAAACTTTTTTATGTCAGAAAGATCATAAACAAAATAATAAAGAATGAAGTAGGAAAATTGTTTTTCTCTCTTATAACTTACAAAGGATCAGTATTCTTAATATCCAGAGAGCTTATAGAAATTGGTAAGGAAGACATCAAAGGCCTATAGAAAAAAAGGATTTAAATAAGTAATTCACAGAAATTCAAATGGGTAACTAACATATTTCAATATTTCGATTATTCCTCTGGTGATTATTGTACACTAGTATACCAATACCATGTCCCTTCTCTCAAATTATCGAAGGATAAAAAATTACTACTCTCAATGCTGTTAGTGAAATGGGCAACTGTATGCTTGTGTCTTTTCTATCAGAGAGTAGATTTTGAAGATTATTCAACTATGGAATTATATCTGAGGGGGATCTAAAATAAATAATGAAACTGGAAGGCTGGGTGTAGTGGCACACACCTGTAATCCCAGAATTTGGGAGGCTGAGGCAGGAGGATTGCCACGAGTTTGAGGCCAGCCTAGGCTACATAATGAGTTCAAGACCAGCCTGAACTACATAGAAATACCTTGTCTCAGGTCTGGGGATTTAGCTCAGTGGTTAGAGTGCTTGCCTTGCCCTGGGTTCAATCCCCAGCACCAAAACAAAAAAAGAAAAGAAAAGAAAAAGAAAGAAAGACCTTGTCTCAAAAAAAAAAACCCAAAAAAGTATAATAAACTTTATTACTATTTGTATAGATACATTATTCTACAAAAAGAAAATGGAATAAAGTAGAAGATGAAATTTGATTTTCTGCAAACAGATGCAAGAAAGTCAACTTTTAGGTTAAAAAAAAAACAACGCTGATTTTGTCCAGTTAGAATAATCACTATTTTACCCCCAAAAGTTTTGAATTTTAATTCTTACTGTGCCTCTGTCCTGCTCTGTGATGTGAACCTGACCTCAATCTCCTCCTCCTCAACAGAAATAACAGAGTTCTACCTCCTAACTGGAGTTATTTCTACAATAAGAAATTTCTTGACAAATGCTTGATACTAGAACTTGGTAGAACATCGAATTTACGAAACTGGGCTCTCGCGCAAAAGAACAATTTCCTTAATTCTTCCTCTTTGCACTCCTATTTTCTTTGACGGGATGTGGTTTAAGTGTAGATAAGTCATCTTAAAAAGAGATATGCAGCAATATGAACATGTAAAATTATCTGTTGTGTGTCCACTTCCGGTGCAGACAGCGGGCAGGGAAAGCCCAGACTGGGAGCAACGCGGCGAGGGCGATGGATGCGCTGCGGCGGCCTGCGCGTAGCTGGGCTGTGCTGTTCCGGGCCCCGCGCTCTGCAGGCGCCTGTCGTCTGCCGCTGGGCCGCAAGACACAGCAAAGTTTCTCACTCAGTGAGTCTGACAATCCGGAAAGTGTGTGCAGTGTAAACTTCCAGCTTATATTTCGCCGTTCAGTGAACTTGACAGAGAAACTGAATTGTCTAATTTTCACTCTCAAGACTATTTTCTTTCAAATTTTATGAATTACAGCGTAACACTGTCACTAAGAACAAGAACAATGTTCCTACCATGTTTTTGCACAGCAATCAGTATTCACAGTATCAAGACAGTTCTAGGAAAGGCTGATTTGATGGAAAGACAGTGTAACATGTATTTTCTTAACTTTAAATTTCTTTAATTGCTTTCTGTAACTTGCCCAATTGGCAGTTCAGTTTACAATCTATTAGTCGTTTGACACGGAAAAAAGTATTTGTTCCAAATGGTATGATAGTTTTGTTCCATTGAAAGATTGAAATTTTCTTGGGCGTCAAGTATTCTCCCTTAAATCAGAGAACCTCAAATAGGGTATTATTTTTGTAATAACTTCAATTTGCTGGTCCAGTGAAGTTAGGAAACAGCATAAAAACTTTATCCAGCTGGCTATGACTGCTATGGCAGCATAAGGAGGTTTTTTTTTTGGAAGTAAAACAGTTTTAAGAGATAAAGGTCACTGTCCTATTTGAAGTCACTGGAAAGAGCAAAACTCATTTCCCAGAGGGATTAGTTTTTTGCCCTCACTTGCTAATATTGTATTGGTTTTATTTTCTTTTTTTGAATGCCCATTATGCACTTGTATTAGGGTTTTAAATCCTTAAGGAAAATCTATTTGCATGATTTAAAAGAAATCGATAGAGTCCATGTGGTGGTGAATTGTCTTAAATAAGAAGAGAGTAGATTCAATGGTATCAGAAATAGATACCATTAATTTAACCTGTTAAGCTGAATTTTAAATACTAACAAGTAAAAAGTAAAACACTGTGATTCTGGCTAGTATTTGACATATAGCGAGTATCTGCACTGTGTTGTACCAGTCACAGTGAATTAAATGTTGCATTGGTACATGTGTGTCGTATGGAAAGGATGGATTTCTATCAAGTCTTTGAAGCTGTGCAACCTTTATACAGATGTAATTAATGCCATAAAGCACATCTTCAGATTTAAGGATTCACTTAGGAGACAGGAGTAGGAAAAGGGAGCTGTACCACAACGTGAATATTTCTGTCCTTAAGAGTTTAAAACTGAAAAAAAGAGCAGTGTCTTAGTCCATTTGTGAGGCTGTAACATAATGCCCAAGACTGGACAATTTACAGAAACGGAAGTGTGTTTTCTCAGTTCTGAGGCTGGTAAGTCCAAGGTCAAGAACTGGCAGGTTCTGTTGCCTGGTGAGGGCTGCATCCTCCAGAGGGTTGGAGCACTGTTCCCTCACGTGGATGAAACTCTTTTATAAGAGCATTAATCCCTTTAATGAGTGGGCAGCCCTCATGAGTGGTCACCTCTGTTTGTTGTCTTGATGGTGTGGTTTGTTTAAGAGATGGTGTCTCTCTACATTGCCCAGGTGGCCTCAAATTTCTGGGCTCCAGGGATCCTCCTGCCTCAGCCTCCCCTGTAGCTGGGACTAGAGGTGCACACTATGGCAACTGCACCTGGCTCTTGTCATCTCTTAAAGACCTCATCTCTTAGCAATATCACATTGGCAACATCTGAATTTTGGAGGAGACTCATTCACACCATAGAAACCAAGCCCTCCCCAATGTGAAATGTGTCCCTCAATCCAAACTGACACATTTCCACTTGTCTCTTAACTTCATGGATATTTTGTGCCTTGCAGAAAACTTTGGCTTATTAAAAATAAAAGAGCACAGCTCACTTCACAAATAATAATCTAATGTGATGACATATGCTCAAATCGTAGCTTTTCTGGTATGAAAAATTCTTCATCCTAAGCCTAACCAGGCCAGATCACCGAGGATATCTTTTACTTGCATGTGTCTGGCTTCCCACAAATTCAGCTTCTCCAAATACATTTGGATCAATGCTCAAATTAAGGCTACAGTATTTTAAATTCTTAATATCTTGACAGGCATGAATTTCAAGTCGTTAGATTTGTTGAGAGTGAACGGTGTTCCGTAGAGTAGTGACCGTTTATCACTTAGTGTGGTGCTAATACTCCCACTTGTATCTTCTTGTACCAAATGCCCAACACAGTGCTGGGGCAATAGTAAGGATTTTAGACATTTTGATGAGTGAATGAATACCGGAGGTGGACATTTGGGAACTGTAGAGGGAAGAGTGAAGCATGAAGGAAATGATCCAAATATAGTACAAGGGGGTATTGAGGGGCAAAAGTGGACATTTGGAATTCTTAGCAAGAATCTTAGAAAGGATTCAACCTTAATTGTGTCCACAGATTCTTACTGAGTGTTCAAACAATGACCGAGTTGCTATGTGAAATACTGTTTTCAAAAGTCAGAACCTTGGGAGTGGGGACAAATCTGATTTGGAAAGAAGATATGTGCATAGCACCAGCAATGATTATTGTTCATCAGGACCTGAGATTTTTATCACAGAATCGAAAGGAACTTATAGAATATGTGTCTTAGTCATCTGGGGCTGGTTCGTAGTTTGACTTCTCACAGTTCTGGAGGCTGAAGTCTGAGGTCAGGCTGCTAGCTTGCTTGGATCCTGGTGAGCCCTTTTCTGGGCTGCAAACTGCTGACTTATCACAAACCATCACATGGCAGAAAGACCTGGAGATCATCCCTCATGGTGGCACAGCGGTGGCAGCTGCTGGCACACCCATCCAGGGACTCCCCCGGGGCGGTGCACCCACTGGGGTACAGGGCAGGAGTGGAGACAGGAAAATGGGGCCCCATTGCCTGCCCTAGGAAGTGAGCCTTTTTTAAAATATTAAAATTGCAGACAGGAAGCTCTACACCAGTAAGTGGCAACCTGTTTGCTTCCATGCAGGTGTGCTATTGACACGTAGCTGAACAACTTGAGGAATTGCCTGAGTTCCTGAGAATCTTTAGGATCATTAAGTAGAGCTTGGTGAAAGAGGAACCCTTTTCCAAGCAGCAACCGTGGCTTTTCTTTGCCTCTTAGAGTTCCCTAAACGTTTCATGATTGCTTCCTAATAAGTTCATTGCTATTGTTTATTTTTCAGAAGACCTGGTACTTTGATTTTTTTGGTTGTTTTTGTTGCTAAAAGTCCTTTTAAAAAATATGTTGGCTCGTTGGTTTTTGAGTGACCCTTCCTGATTCCCAAGTTTGAGCAAACTGCACCTGACCATTCAAAGATAGACTTGTATCTAGCCACGAATGGCCAACATTTTGCCACAGGAACCTGATTGCAAATATATTCTGTACCTGAAAAAGAATAGGACCAAAATAAATTTTAAAAATAATGAAAAAACATCAAATAGAAAAAGATTGGGTCTTAGAGGAATCCCAGTCCTCTAAATGATGCAGGTGGATGACTTACCAAAATCAAATAGCAAGAAAAGGAATCAAATGGTTAGGCTGAAATAAGTAATATTTGTTCATTTCTCCTGATTAGAATTATAGTTATGAAAGTAATGGGTTCTGGTAAATATTTGTGTCCTTTTGACCTGTGATTGAGGAAGCAACTACAATAACGAAAAATAAAAAGTCAGATTTCTGAAATAGGAGCAAAGCGGCATTTCACGTCAGTTCCCGGAAGCAGGGCTAGTGTGGACCTCGCATGGTACCTGCAGCTCCCTTGATTACTCTGCAGATCTTTTTCAGATTTTCAGTAACAGTACCTGCATATTCATAGGGCACATCGTCTATTTTTCACACATGTAGCATTTTCGGGGTTGTTTGTGAAATCGAATAACATTTCTCTTTTAGTTATAATGGATATTAAGGGGTTGGGAATTTCGTTCAGCGGTTGGAGTGCTTGCCTAGCAAGTACAAGGCCCTGAGTTCAATCCCCAGCACCAAAAATAAAAAAATAAAAAAAGATAGTAAACCAAATAACTTGTTTTCTTTTCCATTTTGAACCTAATGCAAAGAAGCTGTCAGTCATCTAGATGAGGGACATTGTCACAAAAGAAACCAGATATCACCCAAACTCCATAGAGGACCCCGAGAATTTAGGAGGGTGTCTTTTAGTTACTTTTCTCTTGTTGCTGAGACAAAATACCTGACACCCAAAGTTAGGAAATCAAAGGTTTATTTAGCTCATAGTTTGTAGAGGTTTCAGTCCATAATAGGCTGGCTCCAAGGCAAACTGGCATGGTAGACAGGCAGAAGGCAGCAAGGTAAGCAAGGGACTTAAGCATCTTCTTCTGGTGCTTTATGTCTTATCCAGGCTGCTAGGATTAGGGTGGTACCAAACCAATCAGTGGATTGATTTAGAAATCACACGCTGTTGATCCCAGCAGCACACTCTAGATCCAGCCACCTCTTACTACATGAGGCTTCGGGAGGACATTTAGGCCCAAACCATAACAGGGTTTCCCCCGGGAGGTACTAGAGTAAAAGCATCTATTTTATACTCTTAGTTCCAAATTAGTTCTCCTAATAGCTATCAAGCAATTTTGGTAAATGGAAGAATGAAAGAGAATTTTACCAGAACTAGTGCCTGAATTCTGGAAAAATATGCATGACTATCTTTGGGCTGCACATGTGTTCAGTAGGTGAAGTGTTGGCAACGGTCGTATGGTAACCTCTTTCTCTCTCCACCTCCCCACAGTTTGTAGCTCACCCCAACTGCCAGCAGCAGCTTTTGACAATTTGGTATGAAAACCTCTCCGGCCTGCGGGAACAGACCGTTGCCATTAAGTGTCTGGTTGTGCTGGTCGTGGCCTTGGGCCTTCCGTTTCTCGCCATTGGCTATTGGATTGCACCTTGCAGCAGGGTACAGACCTTCTCATTTTCTCTGTGTTTGGTGTTGTGTGTCCCTCTGGGATGAGAAAGAAAAAGCTTTAATTTAAGGCTCCTGTCTGTTTTACCCTGAATGAATGTTAATTGACTCAAGGACACAGACTCTGCTTTTTAATGACTGGATCAATTCAAATAAGGGATGAGAAAGGATTTGGTACTAGCAGGACTGATCACATTTGCAGGCACGAAATACTTAGGCTTTTAAAATAAAATCCCCATGGTACGGAAAGGAGGAGAAGCGCCTTGAATGAAGTAGCATTTGTGCCAATGCTGTTGACAGCTTAATAAGCAGATCGTTGACTGGCTGACCGTGCCGGGAAGGGGGGTGCATAGCCCTAGTGCAGGAGCACCGAGAGCCAGTTAACCTGGGGACCCCTTGAACCTGCCACAAGGAGTCGAAAGCTGAGTGGACCAAGCACAGTGAAAGTATGTCATAAAAGTCTTCAGCCAGGTGCACGTCAGGTTCTCCTAGCCCTTTGTTCTTGCAGAAGGTTCTAAAACAAGTAGAGAGGGAGTGTAGGGGGTTTGGGGTTGCTTCGATCATTTTTTTCACTGTCTTTATTCTCTCAGATTGGCCCATGTAGAGCCAGTTTAGTGGCTCCCGAGATGCCCTAAACAAGATGTGGAAGGTAGTACGAATCAGGCTAGCAGAATCTCCATTCGGTTAATAGGGGCACTGCCCAAAGAGAGCTGTTCTGAGATTCTTTAATCCTGTTTTTATATTCTGAAATCTGGTTTTGTTTAAATCAGAGGCTGTTTCAGGCAAAATGAGTCAAGGCCACTTACAAGTGACCCGGGAACTCTGTCAGCTCTCTGGCTCGGCAGTCTCCCCAGCAGACCTGCTCTGCAGGCGCCGTGTGTATGTGGGAGTTTCATCCATCCCGCTTCATTGTGGAGCTGCCCAGTGCAACTTAAGGCAGAAAGTTTGTCATTTTGATCAAGTTTGATGACTAAATTCTTCTGTTATGTATCATGGGAAAGTACTTTCTGATTTTTTTAGAGATGTGAACAGTAAAGACTGAAATATATACATAATATGAAAGAGCGTGCAATAAGGCAAAAATCATAATCCACCACAGAATTTTCCTTTCTGGAGGAAATGAATCGGAAAGTTCAGGCCTCTTGTGGCAGCTTAATTCGTTAAAATATTATGTCAGGTTTGAAGTAGGCATTTTGAGGTCCACTCTTTTTTTTTTTTTCTTTTCACTTTTCAAAGTGCAGCTAACAGTGTGGAGAGAGCTCTGCTGAGCAGAGAAGAGAAAGAAAGGGAGGAATTGAGCCATTTCTGGAGCCTGTGTGCAGCTGTCCACCGCCTATCCTACAGCGAAATGGCAGCATAACAGGGATTCTCCACATAGATCCCATTTTAAAAATGAGCATCCTGCTTTCTTTTCATCTAAAGTTTTAAAGCACCAAGCTTCAGGTGAAACAGACTCGGCAAGTCCCAAGAAATCACTCATGCTGTGGATAAGCTACCCCAGCGCACCTTGGCTGAGGGTAGAACAGAGTGATGTGCGACTGTGCTGTCGTTTGTTTTTCTGTGTCTATGGATGTGGTGACATTTGTCTGTATTCATGTTCAGGCCCAGAAATATTTGACATGCTTTGCCTGTTTGTTCACATCAAATTAAGATTCTAGACCAGCGATGGCGAACCTTTGGAGTTCTCAACAATACAAACAGCCTGCTGTGGTACATGTGCCAACGGTTCACCACCACTGCTCTAGCCCATCAGTTCAAACTTACCAGTCTTTAAAACATTTATCTTAAGGGGCTGGGGGTTTAGCTGAAGTGGTAGAGTGCTTGCCTACCAAGTACAAGGCCCCGAGTTTGATCCCTAGTACCCCCTCCAAAAAACCCCAAGATATATACCTTAATACTTTTTAAAGTCACAGACTGAGTTAAAAAATAGGGTCTGAGTATGTGGAATAGAGAACTTGATAAATCTACCGAATGTACCTAATTCTTAGATTGCAGAAGCCTTGGGACAGGAGAAATTGCTTTTCATTTCTACCCAAACACGGGACTTCTAAGGACATTATATTACAGGGGGTTTTTAAGTAGTCATTTTAAAATAATTTAAACTGAACTTTAAAGGTGATTTTGTACTACAGCATGATTTTCAAAACTCAGAAACGACATTTAATTAAATCAAGCTTCTTAGGGATTTTAATTATTGTGTATATCCCTCTTGTTGGAGTAGTAAATAATAAAACATTTATCATAATTCTAGTATTTTCTGCCTTTTAAAATATGATACAAGGTATAGTGATTTTAGACTATTTAGAAATAAGAACTAAAATTCATTTTTATTGTAGTAATTTTTTTAACTCTTCGAAGGGTTTTAATGCCCTCTATGAGCCTATAAACTCATCATAACATTTTGCTTACAAAACATTAAAGAATCACACAGCTGGGCATGGTGCGAACCCAGCACTCTGGAAGCTGAGACAGGACAATCACAAATTCAAGCCCAGCTTGGTTAATTTAGTGAGATTCTGTCTCAAAATAAAAGTGAAAGAGGGGGGAGCTAAGGGTATAGCTCAGTGAGAAGGCCCTGGGTTCAATTCCCAGTACAAAAAAAAAAAAAAGGAGGAAGAGGAACAAGAAGAAGAGAAGGAGGAGGAGGAAGGGAAGGGGAAGGGGAAGGGGAATTACACAGTCCAAATTTGAAGTTTCTTTTCCCAGGACTTAAAAATTTTGGCTCTGTATAGTCTTTCATGTAAAAATAAAAGCATAGTTTTCTGTTATGTTCTATTATTTCCAGAAGGACATCTGCCAATGCAGTATATCCTGAGACAAATTGGACAGTTTTAAAAGGTTTTGGGGGGTTGCTTATTTGTTTTGTTTTGAGACAGGGTCTCACTGTATGATTCAGGGTGGTCTTAAACTCACTATGTAGCCCAGGCTGACCTCACATTCATGGCAATCCTCCTGCCTCAGCCTCCCAAGTACTGGGATTGCAGGCATATGCCACCACCCCTGGTCCAAATTGAACATTTAGAAACAATTTAAAGACATTAAATTAGTTTCAAGGGAGCATCCTTCCTAAAAAGATTAGTTTCACAATATATAGCTTTTTAGAAACAGAAGCAGATTTTTTTAAAGCATTCCTATTTCCTTTATTTACGTATTTTTAAAATTCTATATGGTAACTGTCTTAAGTAGAAGCCAGATTTTGTAAAATAAAATCTCTCTCCCTCTTTTTTGGGGGGGGATATTATCACAGCTGGGAAAAATTCTGCGAAGCCCTTTTATGAAGTTTGTGGCCCATGCTGCCTCCTTCATCATCTTCCTGGGCCTGCTCGTGTTCAATGCCTCCGACAGGTTTGAGGGCATTGCCACGCTGCCCAACATCACTGTCATCGACTACCCCAAACAGATCTTCAGAGTGAAAACCACCCAGTTCACGTGGACTGAGATGCTAATTATGGTCTGGGTTCTTGGTAAGCTTTCATGGACTGTTTTCTCCAAAAATTGTTATAGATATTATTGTTGTTGTCTACTAAAAGTGTTAGGTAGTGAAAACATCACCATTGTAAGTAAGCTAAACAGCAAAATCACTGAATACTTGGTTCCTCGATAATACTAAAGGTATACTTTAAAACTAAATAAATTTTATAATTAACCTGAACCTAACTCCAAGTGTACCGTGTTTCAGAAATCTGACTTTAAGGATTGAATAAAATGTAAGTTTTTAAATGTAACTCACTGTGATGAACAATTATTTAATTAAAATGCTGATGAAATAATCCACCAACTGTTAATTGATGGCTAAAGGACCTTTATATTGCTTTACTTTCAGAGATTCTCAGTTTCCATTTTCAGAATGTTTGTTACTTCCCCTTACAGTAACCCATTTTAAGTAGCTGTGTTAATGCTAAGTTTCAGGTAATGTGAGAGAAAAATTGGTTTCTCCATCCTAGTAAATGGGAGCTGAAATGAATTTGTCCATTGATTACTAATGCAAAGTCGTCTTTGTGTATTCCCCATGTTTCATCCAGTGTATTTCTTGGTGTCTTCTCAGGAACTCACTTCCTGAATTAATGTGTTAGTTCTCCTCCCTTCCTCCTCCTTCTCCTTTTCCTCCTCCTCCTTCTTTTCCTTCTCCTCCTCTTTCTCCTCCTTTGCCTCCTTTTCCCCCTTCTCCTCCTTCTCCTCCTCCTCCCCGCCCTCCTCTTCCTCCTGGTCCTGCCCTGGCACACACCACACGAGTGCTCTACTATTGAGCTACATTCTAGCCCGTGTTTCTCTCAATTCTAACTTGGTGGAATGAACTATTCTCCTAATAGAACCTGTTTCTCCTATTTAACTCCACCTGGGAGCTCAGTGCTGGTGGTGCCTGGTGCAGAGCTCTACATTGTATAGATGCTGCCCGGCTCGGACAAAATAAGAGCTTCTCGGCCTCCACGGTGAGGTCTAACCCGTGCCTGCTGTCTTTGCTGTGGCAGGAATGATGTGGTCTGAGTGCAAGGAGCTCTGGCTGGAAGGCCCTAGAGAATACATCTTGCAGCTGTGGAACGTGCTTGACTTCGGGATGCTTTCCATCTTCATTGCTGCTTTCACAGCCAGATTCCTGGCTTTCCTTCAGGCGACAAAAGCCCAGCAGTATGTGGACAGTTACGTCCAAGAGAACGACCTCAGCGAAGTCACACTCCCGCCAGAGATACAGTATTTCACTTATGGTGAGTTAGCTTCAGGGTCCCCTTATGTTTCATGAAGGGTATTTTGGAAGAAAATCCCAATTAAGAGTACGGTAGTCCCCCTTAAGGGGATGTGTTCCAAGATCCCAGAGGATGCCTGAACCCACTGGCGGTACTGAAAATTATAAATACGGCTTTCCTCACTGTTGAGCCAGTTCTAGAGGTTTTAGTTCAGAGTCGGTGGGTTCAGTCAGTCATGGTGGAAGGGCCTGCAGCAGAGAAAGGCTGCTCACATCATGGCGGCCAGGAAGCAAAGAAGGGAGTAGCTAGCGAGAGGGATACGTCTTCCAGGTCACACCTCCGCCGACCTGCCTCTTCTGAGCAGCCCCCACTTCTAACAGCTTTAAACTCATTGGTGCACTAATCCACTGAGGAGTATAGCACCCCCACGACCCAGTTATTATCCAACTGCGTGAGACTTCAGGGGGACATTTCAGGTCCAAACCATAACAATATACTGTGTTTTTCTCATATATATATATATGTTTTCTCATATACATTATATATATATAAATTAGGCTTTGTAAGAGATGAACAATAATTAATAATGAAATAGAACAGTTGTAACAATACACTGTAATAAAATCCCCAGCACCACTACTCTTGCACTTGGATGAAAACGCTGCAAAACAGTCGCAGTCAATCTGTTACCCCAGCGGGCTTCTGAGTGGGTAATGAGCAGGTTGCCTCTCTAGCATGGATATGCTGGTTCAGGAGGTCATTCAGGTCCTGTGAGGGATAGAGCCAGTTTGCACAAGACTTCATGCTGGTCTGGACGCTGTGCAATTTTAAAAATGATGTTTATTTCTGGAATTTTCTCCTTAATATTTTCAGACTGCTCTTGACCATGGTTAACTGAAGCTACAGAAAGCCAAGCCTCAAATAAAAGGCAAATACTGTGTGTTTCATATGAGAAGCATGTTGAATGTGTATGAACAGTGGCGGGAGTGTGTACAGGCTTTGGAGCTCTACAAAACTAGATTCCTAGAGCTAGCATGAGTTCAAGGAGGTAGGATAATGAAAGGTACTAAACTGCTCTGCAGACAAAATGAACAAAAATTCAGCAGAAGCAGGAAGTAGGTACCAAAGTGATCACGAGAGTTTAAGCTCTGGAGAACCAGCAGAAATGTTGAGGAGGCTGTTTCGTTCCTCACGTAGCACAGAGTGGAGTTCATGCCTAACTTCTCTGTATAATGAAGAGCAGGGAGAGCCTAACTCACATCTAGCTAAAAGGACCAATCCTTTCTGGCCCAGAGCGAACCAATATTAAGTAATGTCAGGTAGCCTCCTTTTCTCTGAGGGCAAATCGAGAAGCTACAATTAGCAAATTTTCATGTAGTTCCCTACCGTATAACCCTCACTTTACAGTTAAGAAAACTCAAGCATGGAGTTCAGATGTGTGCTGATTGTGAAGAATAACTCTTTATAAGCATAATTAGGACTTATACTGTGATGAGTACATCTAGCATGTTCACATTATTAAAGAAGGCTGGGCTCCCACTCCAAAATAGCAGATTTTACACTGCATGAACTTTGAACACATTGTTTCTTATTATCAGCAAGCAAAGATTTCTGTATACGTGTACCAGGCACACTGGCTGAAATGAACAAATGATCACCATTTGTAATTACAGAATTAACTTAGGTCCCATTTTGTGATATATATATATGTGTGTGTGTATGTGTGTATAAATATATATGTGTGTGTGTGTATGTGTGTGTATATATGTGTGTGTATATATGTGTATATGCATATCTTGGCTAGTAATGTAACCTAGGTATTTAAATTTATTCATATATATTTATCAACTTGTCTAGAAGGGGATTTGTGGATTCAGGCTGCCCTATTTCCTTGTGTGTGGTGTCGATGAAATGTTGAACTTTTCTAAGTCTTGGTTTCTGCATCTCTAGAAAGAGGTTAGCATGGACTCCACAGGGTCATGAGAAGCAATGTGTGATGCATAGTAAACATTCAGTAAGTATTAGTTTTTGTTGTGACAGATGTATCCAAGGCATCCATTCTTTAGGAAATGACCCACTTTGCACAAAATTACCCACATAGGGCTTTGCTGAAGTACAAGGGAATGGATGTGCTGTAATCTTAATAAATAACCCTGAAACAGTTGTTAGGGGTCCTCATTCAGAATCTGTGTTGTTTTACTCACTACAGACTTCTATACTGCATGGTATTTCACATTTTCCAGAACTTACATAGCACCACTGGGAGTCAGTGCCATTCTCCTTCTTCACAGGCTGATGTTCAACTTGCATAAACTTTTAGATGAACTAATTTCCCAAACAAATATGGAAAAGAAGTTTCATTCCAGCTACACCTATAGAATGACAGAATAACCAGTCACTAGATCTAATAACTGAGGACACAAGTTATTTCATCTTCTTGGACCCTGTCTGTGTTTTAATCTCTTTATCTTTTATATTTTATTCTGTTTCTCTCCACATGAAGTCACTTTAGTATCTTTATAATGTTGTGGCCTGCATTGGAAGTAATACAGAAGTTATGTTTCTTATTTAAAATAAATATAGTACTTGGACAGTTAATTTAATCTACAGTAGTCTCGACTGAGATAATAACCAGCTGCCAACAAGATAAGTCCTATTTAAGGTATTTCCATAGTTAGCAGTGAGAGACAACTAGATCCTATTTAAGGTATTTGCATAGTTAACAATGAATAGAGAGCTCCATTTTTAATCTCTTTCTCTCCTTTTTCTATAGCTAGAGATAAATGGCTGCCTTCCGACCCTCAGATCATATCTGAAGGCCTTTACGCCATCGCCGTCGTGCTCAGCTTCTCTCGGATTGCGTACATCCTCCCTGCAAATGAGAGCTTCGGCCCCTTGCAGATCTCTCTTGGGAGGACTGTGAAGGACATATTCAAGTTCATGGTCCTCTTTATTATGGTGTTTCTGGCCTTTATGATTGGCATGTTCATACTCTATTCTTACTACCTTGGGGCCAAAGTAAATGCTGCTTTTACCACGTAAGTAAAATATCTTATTAAAAAGATACCGTGAAGAGAATTTCTTTTTTTTTCCATGAAGAGAATTTCTAACAAGTCTAGATGAAGCAAAGGAAAAAAAACTTTTTAAACTAAGACAAGACAATTTATTTAAAAGTGGTGAAAAGGGGGAAAAGGGATATGATAGCTACTCAATGATTAGGAAGCATTTGAAAGCAAAATACTTCTAGGAAAAGTTTTGTTACTGTAATAAAGATGTTTTTAAGAGCAGAAAAAGGGGCTGGATGTGTAGCTCATCAGTAGAGTGCTTGCTTTGCAAGCATGTGGCCCTGGGTTCAATCAAAAAAAATATATATATATAACAGATAGTGTTTACATATGATTACATTGCTCCATATCTCTTTAAACTTAGTGAGCATTTGACCACAGAATTGATCAACATTTGGAAAATTCCCAGACAAAAGAAGCTATTTTAAGAGAATGGGATAAGAAATTTCTAATACTCATTGTCTCTTACATTATGTATAACATTAAATTTAGCTTCATCATTTTGTAGCCAGTACTATTTTATAAAAGGAAGCATCAGCTCCTATTTTAATGTATTTGTCACGAACCAGTACAGGGAGTTGAGTAAGCTGAAAATATAGCTAAGTGTCTTATGGCTTATTGTAAAGGTAATTCTACTTCCTTCTTGGTTTGACTGGTTTCTGCACTGCAAAATCACCTCCTCTATGCAGTCTTCCTGGATTAAGCTTCTTTAGTCATTGTACCTTTAAAGTCCCCCAGCATGGAGATAGCCAGGTCGTGAGGTTCTGTTAATGTTTGGCTGCCATGAAGGAACATGGGGCCCTCCCTCTCCCTCTGTGTTTGAGTCCTTGTATCAGGGAGGTCATAAACCTTTCCTCTTCTCCCTTTGTTCACTGTAATGCCCCAACTGGAAACCAACTACACATTCAGTAAAGTAGAATATCTAGTCCTTGCACACATCTAAATCGTTCTGAAATCAATTTTTAAATAGTTAACACAGACCAAGTCTTAAAGGTGAAGGGGACCTGAAATTCACTTTATTGTAATAAAGAAAAAAATCTATTTGAACCTACTGAAAAAAAGAGCCTACAAACAGTTCCACTGCTGTGCCTCTCTCCCTTAATTCTGTAGTAACTCATTTCACATATTATATTTTCTTCACTGCTTTTTGCAGGGAGGGCAGCATGGTGTAGTGAAAAAAACCATAAACTGGAAAATCTGGAGGACCAGGAATTTAATGCAGTCTCTGCTATTTTCTAAAGCTATGACCTTTGGTTAAATTACTAGACATTTCTCAGTGTAATTTTCTTTATTTTGAGGATAAGCACAGTAAGGTTTAAATAAGGTCACTGCGAGGATTATGTAAGGTGAGCAATAAAAGCCTCTTGCCCACAGTAGGAACTCAGAACCGCTGGCGTTCTTGCCATTTTTACTACCGCCTCCTTCCCAACACGTACACCCCACATAGATGCAAAGAGACGTTAGGGGTGGGAAGGTCTGCAAAGGAACGAGAGAAGCAGAGTGTTGTGATATCACGATGTTGTTGAATAAGTGGCAGGAACAAAGAGGATAGAGTTTTTCTTGTCAGCACTGATGCTGATCGCACATCACACATCAAATGTTTCATAATACAGAGTAACGGGAGGCATGGAAAGCTTTCTAGTAACCCTCTGTCCCCAGGGTCTAGCAAAATTTCTGCATCTAATAGATCCTTCATCGATACTTGTCAGATGAACCAATAAATTAATGAACCCTAGTTTAAACTTACAAATCTATAACATTCATTACCTAGAATCCATTGTAAATTTTTTCAAAGTATTGTGTCAAAAAAATCATTTTCTGGAGGAAGGACTTACTTTTGAGTTTTTCTTTGCAATAGAATTTGACATGTGTAGC
This sequence comes from Hystrix cristata, assembly GCA_004026905.1. Lineage (NCBI taxonomy): Eukaryota > Metazoa > Chordata > Mammalia > Rodentia > Hystricidae > Hystrix > Hystrix cristata. The sequence continues at coordinate 8,129 of PVJO010010838.1, read as the reverse complement.
TGTTTAAGAATTATTTGTTCAATTCACAGATCATGATTACAACTCGGTCACATGACAAAAATCAGCCATTTAAGAGACCTAAGTAGGTAATAAGCCTGGTGAATGTCTGTGTACTAATTATGATAAAAAGATTAGAAAGTAGATTATATGAATTGAAGGAAAATAACAGGAATCTGTCATTCTATTGCCTCCTCTTTATTTCCAGTTAAGTATTATTTTTAGCGGGTAATAGTCACTATCCACAGCTTTCACATTTGCAGATTCAATCAACCATGGGGCAAACATATTCTTGAAAAAAATGTGTCTGTACTGAACATGTACAGACTTATTTCTTGCCAGTATCTCCTAAAGAACATGGCATAATGACTATTTATATATATCCTTTGTGAAAAGTAGCATAGGTAATCTAGAGATGGTTTGAAGCATACAGGAAGGTAGACACAAGTAATGTGCAAATATAAAAGACCTGCTTGAACATCTACAGTTGTTGATATCCCTGGGGACTCCTGGAACCAATCCCATACAGATACCAAACAACAGCTGTGTGCTTGTGATGAAGATTCAGGGAGGTGTCTACACTCTCCTTCCCTCCCCCTGGTCCCCAGTCTATTCATTCTTCTTGGCTCCCAGAAGCAGTGGTTTCTTTCAGCTACTTTCAGAGATTTTTTTTTCATAAAGAGAATATAAGTAATTGTATACCCTTCTTTTGTATTCAAACGATAGAATAGTTCACACTTGCAAAATCTTATTTTTTGAGTATAAGCACAGGAAAATAGACCTGTCCCACCTTGCCTCAGTGGTTATACAGAAATCCATTGTCTGGATGTACGGAATTATTTAACCCATTCCCTGAACATTTAGCTCGCTTTTATTCTAAATGTAAATCATTTCATTGCAAATAAGGCTGCAAGGAATATGTTTGTGCATACTTTTTTTTGAAAGTGGGTTTATACTTTTAGTTCTAATCCTGCTTATTCCAGGATTAATGTGTGTGTGTGTGTGTGTGTGTGCATATGTGTGCGTATGGTGTACTAGGGATTGAACCCAGGGCCTTCCCATTGAGCTAAAACTCTTTATTTTTCTATTTTGAGACAGGGTCTTACTAAGTTGCTAAGTTACCCAGGCTAGGCTTGAACTTGCAGTCCTCCTGCCTCAGCTTCCCAGAGTGCTGGGATTATAGGAGCGCACCACATGATAGCATCTTATGATGGCATTGGATATTTGTATAGTAGCAGACCTTAACATGTTTTTACTTTTGACCTTTTAATACTGAAAACTGTTACTTAATTACTGTGTATCTTATTTTTTCGACAGCGTAGAAGAAAGTTTCAAGACTTTGTTTTGGTCAATATTTGGGTTGTCTGAAGTGACTTCGGTTGTACTCAAATATGATCACAAATTCATAGAGAATATTGGATACGTTCTTTATGGAATATACAATGTAACTATGGTGGTTGTTTTACTCAACATGCTAATTGCTATGATTAATAGCTCATATCAAGAAATCGAGGTAAGTCTGTTTTCTGCCCTAGATGTCCCTCTGGTTTTAGGTGCCATTTGCTTCTGTGTCCTGGGGTAGGGCGGCAGCTTCTGGGGCAAGGAGGCTCGTATCAAAGTGGAGGGAGCCTGGTGTCGCCTGTGTTTTCCATCTGGACAGGTAGCAGCATAGCTTCCAGTGTCTTCTGGGAGCACAGCTGGGGTGTCCATCAACTTGCTACCACTTTGCTTTCTCTCAGGGTCTATTTCGGAAGTTTCAAAATTATTGGCTAGAAGTCTTGGCTGTAGGAAAATTATGATTGCCTAGTTTAGCCAGGTAGCTGTTGTTCGTGGTGGGAGAATTGCTAGAAGCTGGGTGTGGTGCCGCACACTTGTAATCCCAGCACTCAGGAGGCTGAGGCGGGAGGATCACCATGAGTTCAAAGCCAGCATGGGCTACATAGTGAGTTCAGGACCATCCTGAACTACATAGCGAGCCTCTGTCTCAAAAAAAAAAAAAAAAAAAGAGAGAGAGAGAAAGAGAGGGAGAATTGCTAGAAGCCTGGCAAACATTTGAGAAATCACTCTACTTTTGGCTTGGGGTCAGATGTCAGACTTGATTTGCTAGCATTTTTCATCACTTTTATATTTTCTAATGCTCTCTAGTTTTGTGTTCAGTATCATTTTAGTGCTCAGCTGCTTTTAATCTATCAAATCTCTATGTGAGTTTCTACTCTTAGTAGCCTGACAGCAGAAGTTAGTTCGTCCAGAAACGAAGCCCCCAACACTCTGAACACCTGCTGTGGGTGTGGTGGAGCCAGTCTGGGCTAAGTGAATTGGGCAGGCAGCATCCTCTACCTAGTGACCCCTCCTTGCTTCTTCTATCAGTTAGGATGGTTATGCCCATCACCCCGGGCCAACACTGAGAGAGAAGGACGTTGAAAACAGGCCCAGGTGACTGGAGAATGTGTGTGCCATTTCAGGACATGTGGCAGCAACACAAACTCCAAAGAGCAATTGATCTCAATCCCAGTTTTTACTTTGCCTTGGAGTAAAGTACATTATTCTGCACCTATCACTTGGCTTGGATGGGTTCTCTTAGCAGAGAAGAGAGAGTGGGCAGAGAATGGGGAGCCATTGTCGAACAACTGGAATTAGGTGGCATAAGGGATGGAGGGAGGTATTGATATTTTTTGTTGTTTAACACGATTTTCTTGAAAGGGAAATTTTTCATAATTGAAGTTAAAAGGCTTAAAGTACAGATACAACTTTTTTCATATTATAATCATGTCCATCCTCCCCCCATTTCCCTGATTTACAACCCTTTCCCACTTACTCCCTTCTTCTTGTCTAATAATATCTATTCTATTTTCATATCATCTTGTTTGTTTAGATCCCACATATTAGGAAAAATAAATGATATTTGTCTTTTTTACTCTGTCTTGCTCTGATTAACACGATGATCTCGGCTTTCATCCATTTTCCTGCAAATGCCATAATTTCATTCTTCTTTATGGCTGAATAATCCTCTACTGGGTGTATATAAGCACATTTTCTTTATGCATTCATCCATTGGCTGGTTCTGTATCTTAGCTAGTATGAATTGGGCTATAATAAGCATGTGTGTGCAGATATCCCAAGAGTATGCTGATTTTAATTCGCTTGGGTGTATGCCAAGGAGTGTTACAGCTGGGTCATATAATGGCTCTACTTTGAGTTTTGTGAGGAAACTCTACATTGATTTTGGTAGTGGCTGTGCTAATTTACGTTCTTACCAACAGTATAGAAGTCTTCCTTTTCCCCCACATCCTCGCCAGTATTTTTTATGCTTTTGTATTCTTGTTTTGTTTCATGTTTTTGTTTTTGTTTTTGTTTTTGTTTTGTTTTGTGTGAGACAGCATCTCACTTTGTAGTGCAGGCTGGCCTTGAACTCATGGCGATTCTCTTGCCTCTGCCTCCTGAGTGCTGGGATTACAGGTGTGCGCCACCACACCTGGCTAAGAAAGACATTTCTAAATGAGTCTCATAAAAATGATACTCAGTATATTATGTAGGCTTATAGAGATTATAGGCAGATAAATGTGTATAAGTTGCCTAGTTCAAAAAGTAATGTAGATTCATTGCAAGAATGTACACCATTTACTAGAATGCTTAGTTTTAAATATTTTATTTTTGTGACATAGGATGACAGTGACGTAGAATGGAAGTTTGCCCGTTCAAAACTCTGGTTATCCTATTTTGATGATGGAAAAACATTACCTCCACCCTTCAGTCTGGTTCCCAGTCCAAAATCCTTTGTTTATTTCATCATGCGGATCATTAACTTTTCCAAATGCAGAAGGAGAAGGCTGCAGAAGGATCTAGAAATGGGAATGGGTAACTCAAAGTCCAGGGTAAGTATTGAAAATTCACCAAATCCCTAAAATAGATGTTTTGTCTTTTTCTCCTTGTCTTTTGATATCTGATCATGAATTTTCATGTGTGAGCTTAGATGTTGGAAGTAACTGTCCGTGCCATCCTCTTTCATAGACTAATACTTAATATCTGCCTAATGTTTCGAGAAGTCACTTAGTCTATGCCCTGCTTTTGGTCAAAACTTCATGTAAACCACCAGATTAAAAGCAAGCAAACAGAAAACTTCTTTAACTTGTTAAAAGTAAACAGAAGAGTTATTGTTGAAAACACCTTGTTTTCATGTGTTCCATGTTCCTTAACTGTTATTCTGAAGTTAAATAGTTTTAACCTCAGATTTTCCTGTTGCTGTTTATATAGTTCACCACCACCATGCTGTTCCCATTTGTAGAGAATTTTTACTGAGCTAAATAACAGCTTTTTTCCTTTAGTATCATCAAAACGATACGCTGACAACATCCTCAAATAACCATAAATACCCCTTTTATAAATAAAACAGAACAGTTGCCATTGAGTTGCCCCAGTTGAGTCCCACTTAAATTTTAACAAAGAGGGTTAGTTCATGGTGGCGCTTTATTAGCATGAACTTAATGTTCAGAGATAGAATTGGCACAGAATACATAAAGACATGGGCAAACCTCAACAACAGGGAAGGAGGCAGTTAGCAGCAGGGATGTGGGGTTAAAATATAATATCTTAACCTAAAATTCAGAAAATGGTGGGTAGCTGCAGTACTCTGGGAGCCCACAAGATATCAATGTTGTTTCTACAAAGTACAGGCCTTCTTGAACAGAGGCTGGTATTTTTTCTCAGTTGAAATGGGGAGAAAGAATTACAGCAATTTAATTTCTTGCTTTTTTAGATAGACGTGAGTTTCCAAGATTTGTAATGAACCTACAATCTTATTCTTTACGAAAGTTACCTTTAAATCTTTTTCATCTGGCCTGGATGTGGGCTATAATAGCTGTTAGGTTGCAAGGCAATGACTGTCTATGATGTGTATGAGTTAAAGTAACACCTTGTAGGTATACAGTGAAAAGCAGGTTAGACCTGGATTTGTGTTCACCTGAAAGAGAGGAAATTGTAGGGTTATTGTGAGGATTATATATGAGATGTACAAGGTTCCAGCCTCGACAAATACCAGTGTTCTTCCTTATTCACAGTTTACAAAGTGCTTTGCTGTACATTTGAGCCTCATGCAACACTGTGAGGTAGACACTCTCGTTATTCCCACTTTATAGATGAGACACCTTATAGGCCCTTCACACAACGCTCACGCAGGCTCACCTGGGCTAGCCAGTGCAGCGCAGTGTGGAATTCGCATCTTCCAGTGCAGGTGCCAGCTCGTTCTCTTGTTGTGCTTGGCTCCCTTGCACTCCCAGCAGCTGAGCCTGTGTTTGGTCCCCGCCCCGTTCTTCTCTGCTCACCCACCTTCAGCTGTGGATAGCTGGTCTCTTAAGGGGGGCTGGCTCCTGCTACGGCTGAAATTGACTTTGTTTTGAAAGAGCTTTGTAAGTTGTACGTAGACCTGTTTAAACTTTATGCATAGACACTCTCCGTATATTGAATCTAATAAAAGATTGGAGAAGTTCTATTTTTCTGTGTTTCTTTTTTAGAAGGGAGGAAGGAGCTTCAAGAAACCTTTGCAGTTAACCTACACAGCTAACCCCAGCCAGCAGTCAGATACTGACCTCCAGTGGCAAATGAGGAAATTCACTTTGTTGGCCAGTTTTCTCTTGGCATAACCTTAGAGCAGTTAGGAGGGTCCTTGCTAGTTAGTGCCAAGGAAGTTAGTGCCACTTCCTTGCTCTCTAATACCTCACGCCTTGGAATGGTGGGGGGTCAGGTGGTGGGGTGAACACATCTTTGTTTGGGGTCCCCGATTTGAATCACCCTGTGGAGGTGGCAGCTCGCCCATGACTAATAGGCAAGCCCTGCTCATGTACGTAAGAAAGGGACAGTGCCTGCCCGCTTACGCCTCTTACTTTCTTACCCACTCAACATCTAAATCTTCAGGAGGAAAAAAGAGAAAAGAAAACCAAACTTCTTTAGCCCAGGTCTCTCCAACAGATCCTGGCTCAATACAGTATAATAATACAGAGAAGATGTGTTATTTGGGTCAATATTTGGGGGCTAGAAAATATCATCTGGTACCACCCAGATCTGTCCTATGTCTCTGTTCAAGTCTGGGAGAGGAACTGAGTCTCGGGGGCTGATTGGGCCACTTCAGATGATTTCTAGGTGATGCCATGAGTCCATCTTGCCAAATGTGTAAGGTCTGCCGAAAAAATTGTGTTTAGTATCAGCCAACTTTTAAAAATACCGTTTCCATTAACAGTTCTATTGCAGTGCATTTTGCCAACACTTTGATAAATGCGAGCACATTTCTCGCATTAATTTTTACTTTCGGAAGTATACGAAATCATTTCTAAAACTCAACTTCTACACAATGTCCCCCCCAAATTTGTTGACTCTATAAATGTTATCAAGGAGAATAAATAGACTGTATTTCTGATTCCAAATAAATGTATTCTAATTTACTAGGTTAATTGTATTTTTTCCTAGTTAAACCTCTTCACTCAGTCTAACTCAAGAGTTTTTGAATCACACAGTTTTAACAGCATTCTCAATCAGCCAACACGTTATCAGGTAAGAATTCATTAGATATCTCTGTATGTGTATGTGACTCCATATGTGGCTCTGTGTCTGTGCACGCGTGTGTGTGTGTGTGTGTGTGTGTGTGTGCATGCATGTCCACATAGTGAATAGTATTCTTCAGATAAATTGTGAGGATAGTACAGAACTGGGAGTATGAGAAAATAGCATGTTAGTTGAAGGGGACTTCAGAAATCAGAGTCTAAGTCATTTCTTTCATTTTTAGCTGACGAAGAAAAGTTCTTTTTGCACTATTGAAAGCAAAGTGTTGCTATACTTTCCAAAAATCACTTGCATAAACCTTGATCTGGAGAAAGAACTGGAAGATATAGTATATTAAAATAAATAATGCTCTTGCAGTATGAAAATCTAATACATTTCTCCAGGTTTTTCTTTCAGGTGATCCCTTTTCCAAATGATGGGTAGGCTAGGCCTTTTCATCAGTACTACTTTTAAAATGCTTGTGTATTTTGATGTTAAAACATGACATTTGAATACTGTTCTCCAACTTGCAAGGGGTTATAGTTCTTTATGTTTGATTGGGTTGATCATTTTGCTCATCAGATCTTTAGATTCTGATGTGTGCAAGGTATCATGAGGAGCAAGGAATTTATGATGGTCTGGTCGTATTCCTTAATGGGTATAATCCTCTTCCAACAATTTTCTTGGAAGTAGAAAATTCAGAAGAATTGATTGGCACACTCATTATCAAAGCCTTACTTTAAAAAAATTTTATTAGTATATGTTTGCAATATACAATAAATACATGAATTAATGGAAATTGATACCTATATATTGCATCTTGATATTTTTTCAAAGCCTTACTTTTGATGGTTACGTTATATTCTATTCTATGATTGTATTTGGTTTATTTGATCAGTGTTGTATTGATAGAAATGGAGGATATTGCCAATATTTAGCCATTATAAGCAATACTACAGTGAGTAACCTTGAATATTTGGCATTTCAAACTTGTATATTTGACATTTCAAACCAAATATGTAGAATGATCTGGCTAATAATGTTTTAGCTATTATCCACCTGATTTTGATGGAACTTGTGCCAGTTTACACTCTTGCAGTAAATGTACGAGAGGTCTCCTGTTCTCCTTCATTTAATAACAGTATGTGTGTTACAAGAGGTTTTTTATCCTAGCCAAATAGTTAAAATGGCTTTACCTTGTGCTTCTTAAACATGGATAAACTTGACTTTCTTTTTAAATTTAATGTTTTATATATATATATATATATTTTTTTTTTTTGAGACAGGGTCTTGGTCTGTAGTTCAGGCTGGCCTCACAGCAGTCCTCCTGCCTCAGCCTCCCAAGTGCTGGGAATACAGGTGTGCGCCACCATATCCAGCTTTACTTACTTTTCTTGATGGCTTTTTGTTATTAATTAAAAGGAGGTCTTAATATTTTGCCTTTGTGATACGAGTTGAGAATTTTTGGCCGATTTGTTATATGTCTTTTTAATATTTATAGGTATAATTTTTCCCATTTTGAACTTATTTTTGGCGGGGGAGGGTGGTGCTGGGGATCAAACTCAGGGCCTTGCGTTTGCTAGGCAAGTGCTCTACCACTGAGC